>JAUZNJ010030406.1:0-14804 GCA_034780135.1 Jordanella pulchra
ACACCTTTTGAATGCAATTACTGAAATAAATCAAGTTTTTCAAAATATTCTAATTTACTGGCTTTTACCTGTATATGGTTTTTGAAAAAGCAATTTAATTGACTAGTAGCCATTAATTTTAACGACTTTCAGTGTTAGAAGGGCAGTTAGAAATTCTATTGGGGTATTACCAAGCAGCCAATTAACAAAAGCTAAAAAAGCAAAAATGTGATCTATCTGTTACATTTTTAACAGAGCTCCTATTGCAGCATTTTGATACCATCCAGATTAAGTGACAGACAAAGCAGTTTCTTTTTTGAAAGACTATGATCCAAAGACAACTATCTCTTTCTTGTCTAAATTAGAAAATTAATGTTATAAGTTATAGATAAAGCGGCTTTGATAACCCACTGTGGCAGAGCTCTCTCTTCAGCTTTTCTGGATGAGGTCACCATAAGGATAGAGTTAAAACCATTATGGGTTTAAAAACAGATGCCACACACATTTATGGTAATAAGTCTGCAGTTAACTGTCAAAATGATACTAGGGACATTCAAATGATTTCTTAAGAAAAAAAAAAAAAAAAAAAGAAACAGAAAATATGTAGTCATAGACTGTGGTGTAAGGGACTCGAATGCTGGAAAACAAGATGCAGCCACGACCAAAAAAAATATTTCATAATGAAAAACTCAGGCATTTACAGTTATAGGATAAAGGTACCTCACATAACATGGACAGAAAATATGGAAGAATCTCATGAAAGATGAGATCTAATCAGTGACATTAGCCCCCTTTTGACTGAGTTAAAACACAAAGACTGTTTTGCTTGGATAAAAGCAATTACAGGGACTGTAGTGCCTCATGTTTTAATTGCTCTGAAAGGCTGAACATTATTGTAATACAGGCTAGTAACATATGGGACACTTTCAGTCGGGTAAGTGACGGTAAGAAATCCTGTATCAAGTCATTTGTCTTGTTATTAGAATAACAAATGTGAAAAACTAATAATCAGTCAGTAAATACAGGGAATTGATATCTTAACCATCTAATCATAAGAAAATGTTAATATAATATAATGGAAGATGAGACAGTGTAGTAACCAGTGGGGGAATAGAAGTGTGAAATGGTTTGGGAAGCATCATCCAAATGTTGAACTGTGGTCTCTTCTCCTGCAACAGAGCAACGGTATTTGCATAAAACCATGAACACTAAAACATAACAGAGTTCAGACTTCCCTAGAGTAGGTTTACATATAAGGTAATTTTTAGAAATTTTGCTTTTTTGTGAACAAAAAAATATTAAATTTCTCTCTTTGATTATTAAGGGATTTTATAAAAACCCTTTATTAAAAGCAGTATAAAGAAATAAAGAGTAGAAAGTAATAAATTCTTTGTAAAAATGATTTTTACAATTACTTTAGATGCTAAAATTTGCCTCCTTGCAATGATGGTACTCAGCTGAAATGGAAACGGAACTGAACCCTGTAGGTCTAAGAATTAGGTAGTATGAACTGAACAGGGTTGTATGTATGCCTTATGTATGTAAATCTATTTTATGGGTTCAGCCTAGTTTCTATCAAGTTAGGCACACTGTCATGTTTAAAAATTAAAAATAGGATTCCTGAATTTGTGACCAAATACTGGAATGCATGGTGTATATTACAATTTATTTTTATTTTTTCCTATAGCTGACCAGAGATGAGCTCTGCAGCACAAAATTTTTAAGCTTTCCAACAGAGAGACTGTTCAAAACTTCTGTAACTTTTTTCGGTCAAATATGTCCTGAGTGACATGGTCACAAAGAAGTATGTTGTCCTATCTCCTTGTGACACCATTTTCACACACTACTGTGCTGATAATAGGTTGAGTAACCGGAAGTGAAAGGCTCCCATGGAAAACCTATTCACAATAACATACCTACTACCCAAGTCAAAATGGGCTGAAGCAAGCCATATCAAAGATGACAAGCTAACTAATTAAATTATGCAATACTGTTCTTGTATTTCAGTTTAAAAAATCCAACAAATATTTTGAGCTATTCCTCTGATCATATAATTCTTAATTCAGCTGCGTCCTTTGTACTCGTTGTCCATGTAAATCGAGAGGAGTAAGGTGATTGTGAAAGAAATGAAAAACATGAAGTAAGAATTTGTTATCAAATGTCTATAACTACTTATTACTTGTGTTTATGTAGCTTTTCTGCCTGCCCCACACCCAGCACACCCACACACACACACCCTAAACATAACTATTACCAATTCACATCTCACCCTAATCCTACGCCAACTGACACCTTAGGGCTAAGGTACCCTAAGCCTAACCATTAGCAATATACATTGTGAGGACCAGCAAATTGTGCTCACAATACACACACCCGCATTATTTTACTTTATTATTTTTTCTCTTATTTTCTCTAATTTGATAATCGTCTGCTGCATGAAAAACCCTTGCATCCCAAAAGATCAATGATTTGAATTGCAAAAGCAAGACCGTAAATATTTTTTAACCAACATTGGTATGTTTGTAGGTTTAGGTGATGTATTCTATTTATCCATGTTGGAGCTGTTGAAGTAACAGTCCCAGAAAGGAAACCTAGACATATTTTACACCAGCAAGGCTACCACAGCTCAGATCTGGATGAATGATATTATCCCTTTAAAGCCCGAACCATGAAATAATTGACAGAAAATTCAGATTTTTTTTTAATATAAGAGTTGTCATTGAATTCTATGAAAACTTATGACAAAAAAAAATTTTATAAATTAAATTTGATCATTATTTGCATCAATTTTGATATATTATGCATTTCCATATAATCTTTTATACATTTTCTGTTCCCAACATATTTCAAAATTTATTAAGTCGGGTTCTCAAGAGTGAAAATATCACACTGATGATGCAGAGGTCTCAAAAAATTCATGTATAAAATATGATACATTTGGCTTTAAAGGGTTATGAATTCAAATGGCTTAAAAGACTGTAACTTTTAACCACTAGGGGTGCTAGACTTGTAACTTCCAAGTTTAGCACCCTTGAATCTCCCTCAGTGTTTTGGAATTTAATATCAGACAGCTTGGAAAACAGACTGAGAAGTCATGAGGTTACTTGCAAAGAAAAAGTCACATTAACCCCTCTGAATTAAATCCTACATCAAAAATATATCTGATCGGGTAAGTGTCATCTGTTTTGCTTTTAGCTTGCTGGTTCTCTTGGTTAAGGGTAGATGAACAGCAGCACCCCAAGTGTTGTATATTAACCAAAAAAATCTTTTAAAATAGTTTCATATCTTGCCAACTGAGGGAACCATTAGGTGCTCTGGAATTTCCTGGTAGTACTGTGAGCTGAATTTGCACTCAAACACAATAGAGTAATAAGGGATTACAAAGGACCCAGAATTCGAGCCAGACACAAAAGGATAAGTGTAATAGTTTATTTAAGCGGACGGACGGACGGAGGGTACGCGGGACTCACCATAAGGTTCGAAATAATCTGCCGTTAGCTTCTGGTCTGAGCCAGGTTAATATAGGCAGGAGTGCAGGTGGAACTGATGAGGAATGATAAGAGCAGATCTGTGGAGCAGGTGGACATGATCAGGTAATCAGACCAGAGCTGACGCACAGAATCGTGACACTTCAAAGCTGTTTAATTTTCTAAGGATGGAGTAATTATATTTAGAGGGGTGCCAATCTTATTTTTAATAGAATCTATCTTATTTACAAAGAATCCCATAAGCTCTAAGCTGAAAGAATTGACTGTTCAACAGAGCTATGGCTCTGTGTAAGTTTGGCGACTTTTCAGATTCTCCTCTATAAATGAAAAGAAATATGCTGCCTTTTGTTTGGGTCATTCTATAGAACAGTAGACTCTTTTTCCAGATCAAGTAGGATTCTGGAAGACATGTACAGTAGAACACCATTTTCTCTCCACTTTTCTATTGTTAAGCTTCAAAGCAGGGGTGCTTTAGTCCAGTCCTCAAGAACTACTATCCTGCAACTTTTTGCACCCCATTTTTAACACACCTGATTCAAATGTGTGGTTCGTTACCATTCCTCTGTTCAATTAAATGAAAAGACTGAGCCTTTCAGGTTTGTTAGAGAAGAGATTTGACTAAAAGTTACAGGATGTTAGTTCTTGAAGACTAGACTTGAGCACCCCTGCTTCAAAGTATGCAGCTCTCAATCAAGGGAATCTGTTACATATTGAAAAACTTTTTTTGAAGGGGCTATTGTATCTAAAACAATGTGCAGAGAAGAAATACCATCAACAAAATAATACATTTGTGATGGGTAATAAATTAAATGACTGCCCTCTGCAGTATTTTTCTGTAATACAGAGGAGGTAAAAATTGGAGCGGTTTCTTTTAAATGTATTACTGAGTTATCTATTAATGATTTGTTAAAATCATTTTTTTTAGGGAGGAAACCTCTGTTTAATTGTTTGAAAGTTAAAACCTCCCAGTTTATTGATCCTGACATTATTCAACATTAAATCAGATGGGATGTCTGAAAACTGATCTACAAATGTGAACAATGCTTTTGAAGGTTGATTTCTTTTTTAAGCTTTATATTTTGTATTAAGTTACTGCTCATTGTGTATGTCTGTTCATGTCCTATGAGGGTCAGCTGGAGAGAAATTCTAATGCTCCAGGCTGTTGCTTAACCTTCTGTGTAAGATGACCTACAATGACCTTTGAAATTCTGTTTTTACCTTGTTTGGAAATTTCTGTGGTCTGTGAGAAGATTCTGAGAGCAGCTATGGACTTTGCGAGAGGGTGTGTAGTTTTGTGATAAGCAGATTAGGAAATTTAACATTGGGGCCATTTTGCTGTTTCCTCAACAATGGTGACAAGGCCTAAAATAAAGCAGGTAAAGACTTTATCTGTAAATTGTGTTGATATAAGTGATTATGTTAATGACTAATAATCCATGACTGGATTAAATGTTATTAATACTTAAAGAAATTTCTATTTTTTCCCCCTCTCTCAGAAAATTTATCTCCCAAATTAAGAAAGCATAACACAAAAGTACAAACAAAAGCAGTTTTCTTTCTTTACAATTTGGTCAGGGGAAACTAAGGGTTAACTGTTTAAAATAATTGCAACTATGAATTGACTTTGGACTAATCAAGAAATCAAGATTGTTGCCACTCCCACTATTTCCCAGAATAGGCAATTGAAGAAATGAATAGCTAGAGGGAGTTAACCTATTTAAGCAAGTATAAACCTCTTACTGCAGCCAGCTTTCTGTAAGACAACATACATCAATCAGATTATTAAAAATCAAAACATTTACCAATAAACTGTTCAAAGAGAGAGTTCTTAAGTTCTAAACCACATTTATTTTTTTCTCAATTGGAATCATGTTAATTCAATATTGATAAAAATTATTATTTACTAATTTAGTATTATTTTCTAAATTATCTAATATGGTTTGCGGGTAAGATAATTAAAAGTTAGTTATCAGACAGAAAGTTATGTAAAACTAGTATTTCAAAGTATGAAATAAAAAAAAATCAAATAACTTCATTAAAAATAACAAAATAATTCAGAAGACACACTTTCACATTTTTTAACATATTTCCAGAAAGTAATGTTTATATGTCAAGAAAGGATAAAGAACTTTCCACGAAAGTTTTTGACTGTTACTGTACATGAACCTGATAGTTGAAGTTCGTGTTGGGGATTGACTAACAATAAGATTTATTTAAGTAAGAGTAGTGAGACTCACAAGAATACTACTTGCGTAAAAGCAAAAAGTATAAGGTAATGAGTGACATATTTTTTCTAAAAATTACATAAGTAAAGTTAATAAAATTATTCAAATTTAACTGAGTAAACTTAAGTGGTTACGACACACCTCTCTGATGGATGGATGGATGGATGGATGGATGGATGGATGGACGGACGGACGGACGGACGGACGGACGGACGGACGGACGGAACTACTGTAGCAAGTAGATTAAATTTCTATAATCATTATTAAAATTATCTACTTTTAGCACTTCATTACTTTAACATAATTAATAGTAATCTGTATCATAAATTTTTATATTAAGAGACCAAAAATATTAAGATAATAATTAAGATAAGCAATAAATGTGAAAAAAACTAAATGTGTCCTAATAATCTAGATTGCTAAGTGTGTTTTTCATAAATGTCACATGAATAAACTATATACTTCCCAAAGGTCCACCACAGAGACCACAAGCCTGTCAATTACATTAGAGACCAGAGAGCAAAAGCGTCTAATCTTGTTCTCTTCTAGGGAAAACTCTACTCCAATATGCAGTTTTGTTCCTAAATGCACACTTAAGATGTTATAAATATATTAATATAATATAATAATAATAAATATTAAACAATCAGAGTGGGTGATCAAACTACTCATGATCATTTCATTAATGTTCTGTGAAAAATCCAGAACAAGGAAGGAATTATCTACGCATGGCTGATTGACATACCAAAGTTATCGCTCATGATTTTCTCTGACTGATCTGGTACGTCTCCGGGACTGTACGTACATATCTGTAAAACTGGCAGAGACATCACTCGTTTTCTTCTCTATTCTTGATACTTGTGATAAAGCAGTGGGTGTGATTGAAAATCTCTCTCATCCTTTTCCCTCCAGTTAGGATGGCAACCAGACGAGCAGGAAGAGAAAAGCGGCATGCCACGGTGGCTTCCATCACTTATCCGCCACTCATGCATGATTGAAAGGCATATGCAAGCCCTCAGGAATTGCAACATTTATATCAGACTCTTTAGAAAAATCAAAAGGCAAGTATCTGGTTCAGTTAATATTGACAAAAAAAACTGAAAAGAAATATAAAGTCTAAATAAAGCACAATCTTGTTTCCTCTTGGGGAAAGATTTACTTTTTTGCACTTTGTTTTCCCTTAGCTCCTGCAGTAATCTTTTGGATAGATGCAACTAAATTCTTAAACTATATGACAAAACATAAATTGAGAGTATCCAGAGATTTGGAGACACTATTTGAAAGAAAAAAATGAAACCATAAAAGCATCTCTTAGGAAAGGAAGCAAAGACAATGTAAGAAAAGCTAAAAGTCGAAATGCAATGTTTTTTTCTTCCTATTTTCCAGGCTTCTTGTCTGATCCAACAAGATAACTGTGTTGACCTTGTATGTTTTCGTGCACTGTTTAGTCTTGCTTAAATTAGTATCAATACATTATGTAGGACCATTGACAACACATGGAACTGAGCTGCAATGGGGTCAGGGCATCTCGCCAACACAGTGGGGTCACAGATGGACGATCACAGTGAGAAATGAGAGCAGGTTTCCTTTTTTATTTCTCTCCCCTCTTGTCTGCCTTCTTAGTATCAATAGATTTAGGAAAGAAAAACAGATTTCTGCCATCAGTCAGAGCCCAGGGGTGTTTGATGTGTTGAATCTTCATTAGATGCCTGGCTGGTGCTGAGAGAGAGAGGGTTGAGGAAGTAGTAGGAGGTGGAGGATGAGGGTCACCAAGCTGATTTATGACAGAAAGCAGCATAGCTGTGCACGCTCCATTTTTTTCCCCACCCACATTACCCTGAAAAGCAGAGATATATATCCAGCATATTGCTGCTACAAAAACACAACCATCATCTAACTCTGGACAGTCAGACAGAAATACTCAAGTCACTCAAGCAAGCTTATGGTTTGGATGTTTTTTTCCCCGCCTCTTTCCCTGTGCAAGCAATGGACAGCTTGGACCTGCCAATCACGGCTGCAGCTGGGGTTTGATGTCTTTAGATTGTGCGATATCATGCTGTGAGAGGAGGCCGGAATCCAGACTCAGATTCAGTGTCCAGCATGGCATCGAAACCACTGCAGTATTTTGAGCAATGTTTTTGGAGCCTTCTGGCATAAAAAATATAAAACAAAATTGGCAAATGCAACAACTGAAATACTGAGAAGATACTGAGGAGTTCTCTTGAGAATTTATAATACCTTTACAAAACTACCCCTTTTAATTTCTAATTTTTTAGTTAGCAATTTATGTCTTATTGTTTTGGGGAGTAAAACCTAAGAAGCTGTGCTTCTTTTTATACAATTATATATAGACCTCAGATAGCGAACATTTCAACCTAGAGAGACTCACAAGAAGACAATTATAGAGTTTATTGACAAGAATCAAGATACATATTTTCAGAACATGGCAGGAGATGGAGAGCTGAGCATTGCTGATGATTATATAATGATCAGATTATGTGAAAAGCGATGTCTTCCCAGATGAAGGAGAAAGAGAGCAGACAATAGCAGGTTGGTAAAGGCACCGAGGTGGGTTGCTTGGTTGGAAGGTAGATAGGACCATTGTGAGGCAGCCTAAAAAGTAGAGTCCTGCATTGTATTGGCTGATGAAAAGGCTGGGGGAGCAGATGATGGTTGGCAGAGGTAGATCTGGATGACATAGCAGTTGGGATATGCAGGTGAGGCTTGGCAGAGCCTTTTAGATTGAAAACACCATTTGGTTCCATTAGTGGACATGCTATATTATAAAGACCAATGAGACAGAAAGAATAATGCTATGATAAAGTTTAAAACAACTTAAGAATATTTGACATTGTCTCATATCTAAACATCAGTAAAAGGCTCTGTGACAAGCAGCGTTGAGATTGTTGGACAAATCAGAGAAAAGGTGTACCAATTCTTCTAAACAATTTGTTACAAGCCATGTAGCTAAATGGCTTAAATCCTTAACAAACAAAACATTTCAGTGGCAGAATTATGCTCTGAGGAAACTAATTTTTGTCACGGACAAGCAAGTTACTCAGAATTGATAAGGAGGTGGATGGAGCAAAATGAAACAAGACCTGACAAAAAAACATTCGGCTTATAACCTCATACAACAGTCAGAGGCCCCCATCTTACCCGAAGGTGAAGTGTTGTGACTCTCTCATCCACCAGGGTAAACTCCAATATGAGAGGGGTGAGCTAGGGAGACCAGACTTCGAGAAGAAGAGAGTCCAGATCCCCAGAGTCAGTTTAAACGTCTATGGACTGGGTTGCCTAGGCTTCTGCCTCTGACTGCTGTCCAGCCCTGTTTGCTCCACTCCCCCACAGTTCCCCCTGCAGGTGATGTACCCATTGGGGGATGGCCCTTGTATCGCTCCTTTGGGCTGGGCCCGGCTTGGTCCTATGAGGAAGAACCCCACAACCAGACGCTCGCAGACAAACCCCAATCCCAGCACTGTTTCCAGAGTGGGGTCCTCGGCTGTGCACGATGTCCTACACCTTAATTTCTTAGTCTTCATAAGGGCTTTTTGAACTACCCAGAGCCTGTCTGCCTAGGGAGACCCCTTCTGGATGGTCTGCGCTTTGGTTGTTTATCTGCTTTGTTCTGTCAATGAAAGCAATTTATTTAATGAGTTGGAAAAAATTGGTTTTCAAATATTTTTAAGCAAGAAAGTCCATCTCTTGATTATTATTTGCCTCTGTTTTTTACCCAGCAGGTTTTAATATTTTCAGTTAATGTATATAAATATATATTACAAAAATGTAAATGTAAAAAATTATAAACCTTTTACACCAGAGCTCAGTAAGAAAATGAGTAATAATGATCAGTGCTCACTCGTTTTTCTTTGTACATAATAATCTATTCTTTTGGCTTTTTAAACTTGTGGAGTTTATAACCCCTTTATACCTTTTTCATATGCAGAGAACTCTGCAGAAACTATCACAGCTTGCATGTAGTATGTGTCTCTCAGAAAACTTCTGGATCAGCTTTACTGATTGGTTGATGCTGCATGTCAAGCTAGAAAAGTACAGACTTCTAAACTCCAAGGTTGAACCCTGGGATCCTTTAACACTGATGCCTTGAAGCTTAGACGCGTCGCTACCGATGCTTAGACTTACTGCAGGACCTCTCGACACCGCTTGATTCGGTCCATTATTTACTTTGCATTTATATTCAGCTTTTGGAAAACAGCATTGTTTATTTTGATGACATCTTGATATTAAACAGACAAAAGTGATTTAATGCTTGATCCATTTTAAATCAGCTAAATTATTTGAAACATTGTAAACAATGGTTTAAGTATACATACAGAATTTATGTTACATGCCTATACTAAAACTGTAAAAGTCCAGTTGATTATGATAAAATAGTACTCTATAATCCAAGTGTTGGTCTTGATAGAGTCCTTTTTTTTTCCTGACAGAGCGACAGTACTTTCAGGGATCGACAGCCTGGCTTGGTTGAAGACAAACTGGCTTACTCCCGTTTCAGGTCTCAGTGAGTGCTGCCCTGCCTGTTCTTGGGGAATGGTAGCACTGTCACATGTATTAGGAGTGTAGCAAAGTGTAGTTGGTCATTTGCGGGAAAATTTTCTCTTTACAAAGTGCTAACATGGCTGATAAGCACATAATTAACAACACAGACATTTAATGCAATTATTACAAATAAGATGTGGTCTCTAGGTAATACTAATCCTACTAGAATAGGGCTTAAAAGTATTGCTAAAACCAGTTGTACTATTAGTAAGAATATTGTTGTGTTGTAGAAGGAATGCATTAAAAAGCTGAAGTAACGAAGGACTCAAAATCCGATGTTCCCTACTCCTGCCTAATTTCTCAAAAAAACATTGCATGCGGCCAGAATGAGCTATATCAAATAGCATGACTATGTACCTCTAAAGAGAATGGTTGAGATAGCACACAAAAGATCAAACTTTTTACTAACCATCTTTTACAAAATGTATTTCACAAAATAATTGGATTTTTTGAGAAATCATGCCTTTATTGCTAGTAGGAAGAGGGTTGTTCTAAATATTATCTGGTTGTAATATCTTACTCTTTGTCTTGTTGTCTATTGTATCTGGCTGTAATACATAGTGGAGCTTAGCAATTACTGTATATTGATAGGCTGTTTTTTGCGGTAAAATAGTTTGAAATCTGCAGAGAATTATTTGTATGTTTTTTTCTCTAAGGACTGTTGGACTGGATGTGATTCCTTATAATCTACATAACTGTGGCACTTTCACATTTCAATAAACTGTTAAAACGTCTTGAGATGTTTTAGTTAAATGCTGGGTTTTCTGTTTTCTGGTCATTACAGTTGAGATGCAACATGACACAAAAGCTCAGGTTTTCCAGTGGCCATCGTTCGCCTTCATTGGAGGTATGACGTTGCTCACACATCACTATATTCACCAAAGCCATACTCATCCCATCACTAGAAACACATTGCATCACTTTGTGTCGAATTGCTCCTAAACATACCTCGACAAAGTGTAAATTGGTCATTCCAGTTATTGGACACACTTTTTTTGTAAATGTACCTAAGTTTAGTAAAGAACTTGCATGTAGAGTATAGATCTGCTTTCAGTTTCTGGACAAATTTTAACCTCCATCCAAAGTAAAGTATTAGGTGCATCTACCCTTCATCTGTTGTGGCTTCCATATACAAAGGCTTTTAAATTCAATTAAATAATAATCATATAGATTAGCACCATCCTACAAGCTCACATTAGGTACCAATAAGAGCAGTTCTGTTTCAGTGAAAAGTATTTGTAGAGCTCCTTATGAAAACTAAAGCAGACAACATTGAATATCTAGAAATAAAATATGTTGGATTATTCTTTATCTTGGAAATCAACAGGTAATTCAGGAAAGGACCTTAAAAGTTTTTGACTGACAAGTCAGCAAAAGGAAATCATAATTCATGTGCTAACAACTGGAAATATTGCCTATTTACAGTGAATCTATTTTTAAACTAAGTATTTTAACAATATAATACTTAAAGGGAGGTACTGATGAGGATAATTACATGAAATCAAATTACAGAAGAAGAAAATTGTCATTTTTGCAGCTGTAAATTTCAGATTAAGAGAACCAAGCAGCCAATTTGAAATCTGAAAACATTTATACTTTTGTGTAAAGTTGGAATGCACATTAAAACTAAATTTCCTATCAAATTTTCAGTGCCAGGCTATTTTCTCCTGGCGAGAAAGTATCTATGAAGCAGAAAAGTCAAGGCCCTGTTAATTAATACTTAAAATATCTGTCAGTACGGTGATAACAAACCATAGAAATGTTTTATTAAAAGTAACAATAAAGCTATTACTTGTCATTAAACGACCAGCTGTTGTGTAAAGAGCAATCACCTTAGACTTTATGTAATTCACAAGCTAATTTCTTGTTAAGATATAGGAAGAAAAAGGACCAACTAACTAACCATAGACCAGTTAATAGATGCAGATCTTATCTTGAATACAGTTATTTTGTATAAAGCATTTCAAATGCAGGTTCTCTATGTCTATAATATATTTTCAAGATGAGTTTGGCACAGGAAACCGCAGGGTCACGTCCCTAAATCCTGTGCAATTCAGAGATAAGGATGGTGATAATATCTGTCTGGTGGATCAGAAATCAAAAGAAAGATTCCTACCAGGTGGTGAGGGAAAAGATGATAAAATCAGACAGAATATTTAAAGAAAAGTACATTCCATCTCCCCTATCCGTTTCCATCATGAAAAGCAGCAATGCTCAGTGAATTTAATTAAAGTCTTGAAGTTGTGGCAAGCATCATCAAGTGGCTTCACTTTTCTGATAAACATTAATGATGACTGTTGGAATAAGTCTCTTATTTCTCTGCAATAGTTTGCGGCAAAAATAATATTGTAGCCATCAACGTTTCATAAAAGCATGACACAAAATCTCATATAATTACCATCTTATTGCTCTGCATAAATCCAAATTGCTTAATTACAGTCCGAGAGGAGAAAAATATTTTAAAGGGAAATAAAACAGTTTAAGATTCATTCAACTTCTTGGATGCCACATTTAGTATTTCTATATTTAGTAAACCGATAGTAACTCAACTTTGTTAATCTATGCTGACTAAAGGAACTATTACTCCTTGACAAATAAAGTTTTATCTTTGTGGTAATTGAATGCCAGTTACACAGTGCATTGCAATTTGCTTGTTCCCCCAGAAACCTTTTAACATTTCAACACACATTTTATTGAAACTCTCTTTTCCTATGATAGACCAACACAGTTTAATCCAGTGGTTTTCAAAGTCGCAGGGCCCCCCTTAGATTTGCAAAAGGTTTTTACAATCTCCTAAGTTTATTATTCAATATTATTAGTATTGAAAAAATATTAAAGGTATTTTGTTTCAAAATCATGATTATAAAAGAAATGATTCCTCATAATAATTGTTAGAAGAAAATACTTTATATATTTCCACCTTCCTGTAATTTAATTTGCACTGCGAATGTACTAAAACATTGTAATCCATGTAAACTGAAAGACCTGGAAAGTGGTGTTGACTTGAGTGTGTGATTTAGTAATCAGACTGCTGGGCAGCCAGTTGGTTGTCATTATATGGTGGCAAAATACAAAGAGGCTGTCCCTGTGCAGTGTGTGTATGATGCACAATATTAATTGCTAAAAAGCACACTGAATGAGACATGCTGAAGCATACCAAGGCAGAACAGATGGCTAGGCTTCAGATAGGTGTAGTTTCTTTAGTAACAGGCAAGCTGTAAAATTGAAAAAAACGAAAAAGATGTGGTAGATGCATTGAATCTTTTAATTGTTTTTTAAAGTTAATTTAATGTGTCACACTCTAAATATACCCTGCTGAGTATGTTTTTGAAAGCTTAAGTCTGTTTGTATTTCCAGCTTTTTTGTGATCAATGAATCATCAGAGGTAAGTAAGAGAGGGGGTATGATTTATAACAGAGGAGAAACGTTGTATATTTACTGCTACCTGGTCAGGAAATCACAAGAATATACTCTCACAGAATGCAGATCTGATTTAAATCACTATTGCATCAGACTACTTTATCTCCTCCCTAGCTCAGTCCTGCTTTTGTAAGGTGTAATACACAGTTCCTGCCAGAAAACATGTTTGATCTGCGGAGCATAAATAACAGAGAAACAGTGATAGATTGACCTGCTGAAGAGAAAATACTGGGCTGCTAGAACAACCAACAGAAAGCAAACCATATAGGTTTAAGTTGTCATCACTTCCCTAAACTAAATGGCTTGAGGTGCTTTTTTGTTTCAACAACTATGCAATAATAGTTAAACCGCAGCCTGATGCCACAGGAAGTCAAAAAAGACACAGCAGAATCAGAATAGTTGTAGTCATATGGGGCTGACACAAAGAAGTGAGTTTTATCGTGATTTATTGGTTTTAATACATACTGTGTTGAAAGATCTACTTTTGACAGATTTGAAGAGAGATCCTGAAGCATTTTCTGATCAATTCTACAAGACAATTTTCCTTTGAAATCCTGCCTGGTGATTCAAGCAGTTCAGTCCTACATGTTCACACCAGAATATGGTTCTTAAGATCAAGAGACTTTGATCAATGTAAAAGCAAATGCAAAGGCTGAAATAAGCTGCAATAATGATGATGGTTGTCTACAGAGCTTAGAATGGGATTAGTCTAATTATATTATTATATAATTTTATTTTGCACCTTTTAAATTGCCATTGGAGATTCCCTTTTCTCGGTTAAAGAAGACTATGCAACAGTTTTGTATATGAATAATATCTGCCATTGTATTTATACATTACACCCTGGCCTTCTTTAGAAAACAATGTCAACGGTGATCATGGGTTATTCCACAGCAATACATAATGATAGGAACCCACTCTGAGGAACAAATGTGAATTAAAAAAATGGCGAAAAAGTTTTCAAAAGATGTTTGAGAGCATGAAGCGTGCATACAGTTAATCATTGATCTGGAATTGCACCTGCTTTCTTGTAGAGCAAATCTAATGGTAATGTTAGTATACAAGCAAGCTGGTAACCTTGCCTGGGACAAATTGAGACCCCACCTGTGGCATTCACATTATATATATATAT
>JAUZNJ010030407.1:0-14803 GCA_034780135.1 Jordanella pulchra
TATATATTACTATTAAAAAAAATCATAACGGGCGATGTCTACATTATAAAGGCAGCAGTGATTTTGGCATTTCAAAAAGACTTTGGCCCCTATTAATACGACGAAATCAGGACTTGTCCCAGCTTGTTGGTTGTATATCCTCAAGGTCACAGATAGCATTTGTTTAAAGGAACCTCATTGTCAAGTTCAAAACCAGTTTGAGTGTATTTGAGGTTTATAACTTAGTGAATTCCTGCAGGAAGTAGCTTTCAGAAAATGAACTCTCAGCCAATATAAAGGGATGGACAGGGTCAACAACAACACTCAGGTAGGTGGTGGTGTTTAGGCAATTGACAGCTGGTGCTATAAGACTCAAAGTGTAACAAGAAAATATCCACAAACACCATCACACCAGGCGTAGCAAGAATCACTGATCCAAAAATAAAGTCATATCATGTTGCTCACATGAAATTTTAACTGTACCATTCAAGTGTTCCACTTGAAATTGAGGCTCAACAGACCAGGCAATATATTTTTTTCCAATCTGTGTCTGTTTGAGTTTTAGCCTCAGTTTCCTTTACAAGGCTCACAGCAGTGGTGCTTTGACTGCCATACCCTGATTGCTTAATTGTTTGACATCCTATGCGTTCAAAGGTGTGATTCCCCATACACGTGTTGGAACAACTGTTGCTTTTCTATCAATTCAAAAATGTTGGCCGCTCCCTGGATGTTTTTCTATTATTCACAACGAGTCTTATTATACTGACAATAACAGCCTGTTTAATACCAAGAGGTATGCCATGATCAAAGTTACTTAAATGGGTTTCTTCTTAAAATCAAAATTGGATTGATCTTAGTAGGTGTTTTTTTTATCATGTCTGGATGCCTAAATGCATCAAATTCTTGCTATTTATTAGATACTATATGTGTTAGAAAGCAATTAAAAGGTGCATCAAATAAAGTGGGGAATATGTTGAAGCCTACCTTTTTAAATTAAACTACCTTTTTAAATGAAACGATGTGAGTCCTTGGGCAGGATTCATACTTTGCAGTAAACATTTGCAATGTAAACTGTATTATTCGTATGCTATAACTGCAAGAAGCCAGTACTTCTGTGTCAAAGCTAAGTATGGTAGCCATTCCACTTAGAGGTGGGAAATAGTTGTCACTCTTCCAAAAACATATAAAACCAAATTAAAAACAGTTAAAGATAATAAAGAGAAGATTACAGATTTTTTCTTTTTACACTTTACAATAAAAGTAAAAGTTACAAGCCTTCAATCATATTTCTTTATAAATTTTATTCATCCATTATGGTTTTTAAAAAATTTTAATAACTGGAAAAATATTTTAAGATCATGTATGAGTCAATTGTGAGTTATTTAGATATATTTTTAAAATCATTAATAATTTTATATAATAACTTATAATATAACTTGTAGTGTCTTATAGAAACACCATTTAAGGTTTGCTCCTCCATGTAGGGAAAATTATCCTTCAGGAAACACAGGACAAAAGAACGTGGGTAAATTATTAGTGAGAAAACACCAATGAAAAAATAAATGTCTTTTTGCTGTCATTTTACCAGACTTGTCTGGTTCTGTTGACCCAAAGAGGGTGTTATTTTGGCAAAGTCTTAACAGATTGTGCTTGTTGCAGGGTAATGCTTTATGAGGCCCTAAGAGGAGATAAAACAGCCTGTAATTCCTTTTTTAAGGTCTATTTTTTTCATGCCCACACTGATATAGTAAGCCAGCCTCTCACAACACAAACTGATGGTTTTGAAAATCTCCCAATGGAAACACAAGTGTACATCAACAGTGACAACGTGCCAGCAGATAGTCAAGGGCCAGATTCTTGAAGGGTCAAGAGGGGAATAATGTGTGCGTGTGTGAGGGAACAGAAGGGGAGGGCAGAGGAGGTTGTAGTGTGTGTTTGTGTGTCACAATCGACACAAGAGACATCCAGCCCAGTCTCCCACACAGCTTTGTCATATCATTCGGAGATTAGGAACACACATGTCAAGCTCGGCAGAGCCTGCTGCAATAATGCACCTGCCAGCTCTCAAGATCCACTCAACCCTCCTTCAACCCTTTTCTTGTGATGCACTAACGCAAAAAAGACACACACAAACAAGCACCAATGTCTTTCTTTTCAACAATAGTATTTATTAACGTGTTTAAAAAGTTGCAACATGTTTTGAGATCATCTCATGATATTTAGAAACTATTTTTCCAACTAAAGGAAAAAAAATGAATCAGTAATTTCTGTAAAGGAAAAATACGTATAAAGAAAAAGCACACCACATATCAAAGATATGAAAAGGTTGGGAGCTGAGAAAAGTGGATATTTTACATGAAAAGCCTGATGGGAGAAGGTCGGCGTCTTTCTTCTTGACAGACTTGGGTGAGAAAAAGGAGAGGGAGGAGGCTGAAAGAGATTCATTTCCTCCAGGATCCAGGGTCATCCAACCTAGTCATCCTAGAAGCACTTGAAAAATATAAAGCGAAGACTAGAGATATTCTTCTCCCCAAAAAAGGACTATGACTGAGGAGAATCACTGACCTTCAAACAAGCTCTCTATCCATATAGAGTAGGGGAAGACATGCACAATCCATCAAAAATGCACATGAACTTTCCCTCTTCAAATAGTTCCCGCTCGAAAAGCAGTCAATGGATCAACTATGAATATTGCATGTACTGAATTTGCGGGCTTTAGAATTTGGGCTAAACGAAAAAAAAAAAAAGAATGTGATTCTAGATTGTCATAAATTACGAAAAAATCTTAGAAAAGGTAAAAATTTTCACATGTGGGCAAAACATTTCAATATGGCTTGTTTGACTGGAACTAAAATTGCATCATGCTTGCTTTTAAAAAGAAATCCTAAAACATATAACAAAAACTACATCCTAATTATCAGATAGACTTTTTGTCACACTGTTTCTTTGGGACTGGACAGATCAGTGTTAATTTTCAGCCAACCTTTGATTGGATGAACCTGTCTCCCTCGTGCAAGACATGAATTGTACAGGTCAGTGGCTGGTGCAGTGTTGCATGAAACATACAAATAGAAAAAGGCACCTTGTGGCACTTGGGCTCTCGCCAGAATGCAACTGACAGTGAGCCTGCAAGCAACTCATAATAATGACCAGTAACCAAAGAAGTAGAGGTGGGAGTAGACCTTGAAACATTGGTAGGTAGCTACTATCCATTCAGTGCTTCAACAAATAAAAAAATCTATTCAGGTCTGGATTTCCATTGTAGAATTTTAAAATGAACATAATTTAAACTAAATTATTCCATATCTGACTGTATGTTTGTGGCTTGCTTTCCTGCTGGACGTTGAAACTGCCTCTGGCTTAGTTGAAGTCTCTTAAGCAGTTTTCTTTCAGAGTTGTCCTGCATTTAGTCACGTTTGTCTTTAACTCTGACCATGTCCCAGCTGAAGGATAGTGTCAATAGAGCATCATTCTGTCACCACTGACTTTTTACTACATCTGCTTCGTGTCTTGTAGCTAGCTGCAAACAGTATTATAATGTCCTTCTTTAACAAATCTTTCTTCCTGCTAGTCCTTCATGAGGGCCAGGGCTTTTATTCAAAAAGTTTTTCAAGCTCACTAACTTAACCTAAATATTTCTAAAAAAATAATTCAACTTAAGAGTGTTTCAGCCTGTTTTTTAAGTGCAACTATGAGTGAGGAGAGGGCAGAAATTTGAATCAGTGAGAAGGTGTGATATATACCTTTGGTAGGTGAAAGGCTGCTATAAAATACTGAAATAAAATAACAGCAAATACACTCCTCAGTGGAGAGAAATTAGGAAATGCTGATAATGAAACCTAGCAAAATTCAATTAGCTGTCACCAAGATCCTTTGAACAAACAGTATTTATAAACCTATATTCAAGTTATATACATATATCCATACATAATTTAATTTGTTTACAATTATATTTTCTTGCTATTCTGCACTTTAAATAAAAAAGAATATTTTTTTCTGTTTTTAACAGATTTTTCTGTAAAAAGAAAATCCATAAAAAACTTTTTTTTAATAGAATTTGTTTCTCTAAATGTTTTTCTAATGTAAATTACTCTAAAATGTTGCTGATTGTAATCAGTGGAGAACTCTCTTACCTATCTTTGATAAATACAGATGAAAGATCTGTAAAAACATCTCTTCAAATAAATGCAGAACTGTGAATTTATGGACATTTCTTATAGTATGTTTTACTTCCTCATCTTTATGATATCCATTTGGAAAGTCACCTGTCATTCTATACTGTTATTTCCTTCTTATATAAAGCAGTTTGATTTGACAAAATGACCACAAAATTTGAACAACTGAGATGGTGGTAAGTGGGAGGAGAAAACAAGGAGTTGGTCCCCTGATCACTGTGCAAATATTGCCGAGCAGATCAATACATCATTCACTCTGCTTTTATAGAATGTGACAAGTGTTGGTAAGTGCTGTAATCAAAAGACAGAGAAGAGATTTCAGCACACAAACTTCTTTATATACAGTGTTTAGTATTGTACTATGTCTTGTCTAAAGTGTCTATGTAGACATATATTTTTTAGGTTTTTTGAAGTATTATTTTTAAACCAGTTTTGTTTGTAAAAGATTTTTAAATGTTTCTGTTCTAGATTGTAACATTTTTCACACATTATTTATGATTATTTTTTTTTCTAGCATTATTGTATCAATCTGAAAACTGTCCTACAGGTGAAATGATTTAATTTTCTTCTAGGACGATTATAGGTTGGTCCTATTTTTACATCAATAATTGTGTGATGTGTTGTAGAAATTTCTATGCTCATTTACTAAGCCATAGTGGCTGGGAAAATTAAGCTTATCTCTGATTAGGTCAAACCAAAAAACAGGATCCATGCAGCCACTAGCATCTTTTTTTCAATCTTTTCTGCTTAAGACTGTCTTAGGGGCCATCAGAATTGCACAGTAGGAATACTCATGCCAAAGTTGCAGTACTTCGAGTGAGAGAGAAGCGCTATCAAAATAGTGCTGACGAAAAATGAAGTAGGTGGGAAGAGGAAGCATGATGTTTCCTATCGATAGTCCTTTAAGCACAGAGACCTCCAGACGTTTCTATCTGCTGCATAAGAGCTAAATGGTGGGCAAGAGTTCCTCTTGTATCCACAATAGAATTGTTACTGTTGACCCCCCGAAAGGTGAAAGATGAGCTAGAAGCTACAATATGGAGAATCAGGGTCACTAGAAATTTTCCATCAAAGGAGTTCCCTAAAGCAGGGCTCTTCAGTTCTGTACTCAAACCCATTTTCCTAAATGTTTTCAGTTTTACCCCACATCCACTCACCTGGCTTAAATAAATGGCTGATTAACAGACTCCTGCAGCTTTGATTGTTGCTGAGATGATGTAATCATTTGATTCAGGTGTGTTGGGGCAGTGACAGATATAAAATATACTCAACACTGGGTCCAAAGACCATGATTGAAGACCCCTGTTCTAATGGCCTAAATAACTTATACGAAAGGAAAATTAAAGTACTAATTAAGGTACTTCAGAATTTGAATAATTGTAAGATTTTTACTGAAAGGAACCTAGTCATCTACTATGAATAAAAAAGGATCATAAAATATATATTCATCGTAGAACAAGTGTTTATTCTGATAGTGTTCACTTAGTCCTTTTCGATCAGCAGACAAAAACATTGTTGTGCACAATTTGCCGTCAGCTTATATTACTAAATTGGAAACTTGAATAATGGCAAATATTTTTTGCATTACATATCATATAAACTTTTAAGTCAGTATAACTAAGAGCCAAAGAATAGGTTTCGTAAAACTGTGTACTCATGCACCCTTCAGCTTGAAGGCAAATTCTGAATGCTGCTTCTGCAGATTTAGCTCCCAGTTCAGTGATCACCAATACCAAATCCCACTTTTTTTTATTCCTCTTGGCATCCATTTTTTTTTCTTGTGCATTGTCGCACTTGATCTTGGACTTTTTCTCTTTCTGTTTGCACAACCTTCCCCCACAAACACAGATCTCCATTGAGACAGACGGACGGACAGACGGGACAGACTGACAGAGAGAGAGAACAAGTTAGAGATACTCTAACACTTTGGATACACCTAATTAAAGAATATTCAAATAACAAGCATAGGTTCTTGTCTCTCTGCTGAGTAAAGTGTCCCCACAAAAAGGTGCCTTCACCATGTTTCATCTTAGGGATTGGTAGTTTTCTGTAGTTTGCAATGCGGCCTTTTCTGCAATTTTATCATGGCGCTTTATGTGGTGTTTCTATAGCTATGCTCTAATCAAACACCTTAGGCCTTTGCAAAATATCTATGTACTAAGAACAGATTGCACATTGTTGATTTCACTTTACAAATCAGGGGACTTCTGATTTCTTACCCTTCCTTCCTTTTTTCTTACCCTTTTCCTTCCACTTAACAATCATGCAACACTTTGTCTCAGCCTATGGCATAAAACCCAAACAAAATACATTTAAGTTAATGGTGACTACTTAATAAAATGCCAAAAGGTGTAAGGACTTTAGTCTTGTTTCTCTGCTTTTAGAATGCCACAGATAATATGCTAAGTCAATGGAATGTTTGTTTTAGGCATATTCAAAATGAAACAAAAATTGAGGTTAAGATCTATGTATTACACCTCACACACACACACACACACACACCCCCCACACACACACACCCCAAGACACCGACACACACACACACCGACACACACACATATTTTATATTTTACATACAGTCAGAAAGGAAGAGAGAGAGGGAGACATGTGGAGTGACAAGGTGGAAAGGCACATCAAAGAAGAGGCAGAAGAGGATGTAAGACCTGGACAGCTGGGCAGATCATCTTGTGATAAAATGAGGAAAATAAGTCTGATTATTACAGAGACTGGTAGCATCAGACAGACAGTTGGGAGTCATCTCAAAACTCAGGAGGGAAGAGGGAAGACAAGAGGTCACAATTATACCCCGCTTACAGCACTCCCCTCCTCCTCATGAAGTCCTCTAATATATTCGGTTAGTTCTTGTAAAGCATGGAGGGGAAATTCTAATTAAAGGGTGGGGGAATTTTGACACGTGCGAGGCAGAGATCAATATTTAGC
Source organism: Jordanella pulchra (assembly GCA_034780135.1). Classification (NCBI taxonomy): domain Eukaryota; kingdom Metazoa; phylum Chordata; class Actinopteri; order Cyprinodontiformes; family Cyprinodontidae; genus Jordanella; species Jordanella pulchra. Next base: position 7,095 of record JAUZNJ010030407.1, read on the forward strand.
ACCATAATCAGCCTATTCTTGATGGTTTCAAGGGTTGTCACTTGCTAGTGCACCAATGCGGCTCTCCATTAGGGAGCTGGGAAAGAGACAAACAGGCAGGCGAGACAAGGAGGAGGCTGCAAAAACTCCCAGTCATCATGAATCAAAGCAAGCGATGCCTTGCGTGCTCCGTTTTGTTTGATTTTTCATCTTCATTCATCCTCCTAAAGGAGAAAAGTGAACTGTGTCAGCCAGCTTTGTGGAAGTGGGAAAAGGAAGGAAGAAAAATGTTACAGAGATGACCTAGTAGATGAGGAGGAAGTGAAGCTGTCAAAGGGGATGATCTTAAGGTGCACAGATGGTCTTGCTTGCTGAGTGGTTTATGCCTTTGGTTTGACAAATATTTGAAGGGCACAAAAAAATAAGAAGAAATATTAGGAAAAAAACCATTAGAAAAAAATTATAGGAGCAAATTATCCCTCAAACAACATATCAAAATTATCAATAAATATATAGAAATAGCTCATCTGGAGCCAATCACTAGATGGAATTTTTTCTTGAAAGAGTATCATATATGAAAAGTGTTTAATAATCCGAAAAACCAACAATTCTTAACTGTATTGCATACAGCAATAGCATGTTATTGATAAACTCCACGCAAGTTTCACAACTGCACCTATATGCTTGAAACACAAATTTATTCAGGATAGAATGACAGACACAACAAAAAAACAAAAAATAGGTCAGAGGATAGACGTTATGCTAACAGTTATTATCAAAAGCAAATTTTACAAAAATATGATGCAGAAAGTTTAGAAAATAATTGCCTTTGATGTAAGAACACCAAATAAAATCTGCTTTGGGCCTTCTTAAACCCTCTGCCTGCAATTATGTTTAACATACATTAATATCTTTCTTTCTTTTTTATCATCAATGACTCCATCACCCTTTATGAGCTTTAGCATCTGTATTTGGACCAATCTGATGTTTGGTCGTTAAAAAAAAAATCCAGTAAAAAGTTAATCCAGTTAGTCAAAGATCACATTGTTAACCATAAGTGAATGGATGACATCTAAATTAAAACATTGCATCTGAGCAGTCCTGTATTATTCTGACACTGCAAACATTAAAATAGTGACAATTACACTGGTTCTATACATGGTGGAGTATTTTTTTTATCAGCACATCTTGAATATGCAAAGAAAACAGTAATTTTTGCTTCAAACCGCAAGCAAGACCAATTAGTCTCTTTATAGAACTGGAGTCAAAATCAAAGCAAGAACTAAGGTAGTGTATGAATATGTCAGATTTGTGCTGAAGTGCTGCACTTGTGGTTATATTCCAGCACTGATGATGACCAGTGGCTTAGTATCAAGAACACGGTGTTGTTTCCAGAGGGCAAGGAATGAGGGCGGTGCATAAAGTGTGTGTGCATGTGAAAAAGAAGGGGGAAGTGGGTGGGTGCAGCTCGGCCCAGGTTGTCCCCTGTCTCCAAGTGTCAGCTCGTCTCCTTGTTCTTGCATGTCACTGACACACACGTGGGTACTTGCCAAACTCAAGTTGCTCCAATTAATGGCCGTCCCACTGCGCTATCCGATCTGCACAGTGCGCTCGGGCCGGGGTGACAAGATATGGTCTGGGATCTGTCTCTCTGGTGACATCAAAAAGGAATTTAAAGGGGGCGGGGGGAGCGATGCAAACACACAGCGGCTCATGCTGCGCCTAGATAGGTGGATAACAAAGACTCTTGTAAATGAGTGGCAGCAAGGAAGGCATTGAGGATTCTTTAATTACTTGCTGCAATCTATCTAAGTCAGTGGCCTTCTAATTTGATTTATCAGAATGCATGAAATCCCTTGGAATAATGCCCTTATTAGAAGGACGGAGCTGACGGGGGGGCAAGAGGTCTGCCAAGTGGGGGAGGGGTCGAGAGATTTAAGCATCAATTACAGTCAAAAGCAGAATTAATTGTTATTAATCCACAAACATAGCTATCACTCATTGGAAAAAAAAACAAAAAAACTTTTAGGCTATTGGAGGCCCACCAACCACTGATGCACATTAGTACATAAAAAAAAGAAACGGCTAAAAATGACATTTTAAAAAAAGAACAAAGATCAGCTTAAACAGAGCCAGTACCAGGTTAAATGGTACCCATAACTACTTCCCCTTAACACACACACAGACACACAAAGACACACACATACGCAATACATCTCTCAGTCTTTGCCTGACTCTTCTATTGACTTCCATTTATTTTCTAACCTATTTCTACAGCCTAACCGTGAGCCTTACCCTAAACCTAACCCATTACTTTATTCCTCAACCCCTGAAGACAAATTCAGAATTACTTGAATTGAAGGGTTGTTGCAAAACAGACAGTTTGTAACATTCTCTCTGAGTCTCTGAGTAATTCAGACTTGGATCCAGAACTAGGAGACCTTAAGGGACAGTTGTCTCCCAGTAAGGTGAAGACTCATCCAGCAGCATAGTTTGACCTAAGCTTTATTTAACTTCGGAGATGTCCCCTTTTCAAATTGGAGATCAACAGATTTTACAGGTTTTCAAAATGGAGATCAACAGATTTTACAGGTTTGGCAAAGATAGAGGAAGAGTTTCCAGCTTAGCAATTAGGATTTCTGATAATTTCATGTGCTTACTGTTGTGTAAAGCAAGCTAACAAAAAGCTAATGGTGACCACATGGTACCCCATGAGGACATGTTTTGAGTTGTTGTTTATACAACTAAAACAGAACTTATTTCACTTAAGGTTTAAAAACTAATATAACCTTAACATTTATCTGTTTCCTAATGCTCATTACATTTGATTGCCAAAATGTGATGAACAGAGTCCTTTTGAGTAAGATCCCTTTGTCTGTTAGCTAACTGCATTGTTTCACCAGATCTAGCTAAAGAAGCAAAGTAGTTATTACCTTAACTATTCCCTCAGGAGCAATCACAAAGGGTTAAAAATCAAATATAAAAAAACTTATGTATTTCTGATTTTGGCAAGTCATTTGATAAATATGATATTTACAAATAATGTTTTTATATTACCTATTGAATTTACAATGCAAACTGGTTAAAACCATTCCAATCACTCTAGATGAGTTAAAAGCTAAATTGACCCCATTTCAAACTCAAAACTTTGTTTCTCAAACATGAAACCTTGCCAAATTGTGACATATTTACATAATTCATAATAATTACATAATTATTATGGTTTCAGGCGGTTTAATTTCTTTTTCTTTATATACATAGTAGGTTTGTTTAGGTGAGTTTCACTAGTCAAGAGTCTTCAACAGAAATATGTTTAATGTGGAGCTGAATGATTTTTGTCAATAAATTATTATATTTTAAATGGGAGTTGTGAATTTTTGTGAATTAATTCTCTATGCGTGCATACTGAACTGTTTGGCCATGATTTCAGCTCGATTCACGCCTCATTTTGTCCTAAAACACAGCCAGTTGGGTGTGTGTTCACAGACTTACAATAGTTTTGATGTACTTCAGTAGCATCCTCTTGAAGCACTTTGTTGATTACCCAGAGGGACAGGACAGTATTTATGGAGACTGGTGATGTTTTTTGTTTTTTGAGCACAGGCACAATGATGGAAAACTTCACATTGGCAGGGGCCATACAAAGTTGTGAGAAGAAGTTGAAGATTAGAAAAAGACTTGCAAGTCGATCAGAACCTGACACCATGTCTGAACCTTTACTCTCGTTGATATCTCTCTTATTTAATGTGGAGCTCACCTTATTTAGCTGAAAGAAAAGAGGCTAATGCTCAATCTGTGAAAGTGGATGAACTTTATTCTTCCTGCTGCTTGGAGTATCAAAGTGAGCAGAGAAACTGTTACCGTGTCAGGCAGAGCTGGATCATGCTGAGCTGTTGTTTACTGTTCTTATAGTCCATGGTTGCCCTTGTGCCTACATGTAGTATACATGTTGTGTGGATTATTGTTATGGAAGTGCCCTTAATTTTCTTCTTGTGCCTCTGCTTCTCATCTCTCTCTGGACCCTGCTATAGGACAGTTTGTCTCCTCATCTAAAAGCTGTGGCACTGCTTTTTAGCTTAGTCTGATGGTGGGTTTGGGTTTGCAGTTCAGGGGCTTATAAGCTGGTGTGAGGTACAAAAATATGATTTGAAATTTCAAGGTGAGGATCAGGTGCTGTTCAGAATGGTCCTGGAATGTTACTGTACACCTGGTTTAATAAATGAAGTTTTGCTTTCCAAATACTAAGAGATTTCAGCTAGTGTCTTGGCTTTCCATGTCTTTTTGTTCCTCCCCTTCTTGACATGTTCAAAACTTTTTTCCTGTGCTCTTTCACTTTATTACATATTACTAAATTTCTGGACATTTAAGGTTTGATTTCTTATTTCTGGATTGCATGGATTGCTACTGACATCTGATGAAAACGTCATGTCAATAGCACCTCTAGAAATATATTTACTCAGACAAATGGTGGTGTTTTCAATACTTATTTTACCCACTGTATGCGTTCTTGTTGCTCACCCTGTTTCAGTGGAAATTGTTGAATATGTATTGAGCCACCCTAGCTTGCAAAATCAGAAAATTAGCTAAGCTTATGTTTATGTTAAATGCCTCCCAGTGGGCACCTACCAAACTTTAGGAAACACAGAAAGACATTACAATTTACACAATAAAAAATATTGACCTTGAAAAGCTCTTAACAAAATCTTGATAAGTAGGCACAGTGGTGGTGCAGGGATAAGTAAACAATCTATGTAAGAGGTCACAGTCCTCTATGGGCGTAACATGTGGTTCATGTCTTGGAGCGAGTCTTTCTCCCCTCTGTACATTTTCTGCACGATCGTTTTCAAAATAAAGGCTAAAAGCGGCAAACATGAAAATAAAAAAATATTTATTTGTCTGGCTTAGTTCTTTCTTCTGGTAGTCTGTGCTAGGTAGAATCAGCCAAAGTCAAGATAAAAACTAACTTTAAGCTGTTTAGCAAAAAGAGAAATGAGCAAAAATAGCAACATTTATACTGTTTGTTTTCATATCAGCCCATCAAAAATCTATTTAGTTTTTTGACATCCATACTTGTGCACTTACAAATGCATTTGGGAATCTAAGGATGGGAGAGAGCCCTAAACAGGTGCATATTGTTTTCTGTGCCCAATGGTATTCCTAATCCTTGGGATTGTTGAATCATTTTATACACCAGTAGATCAAAGGTCTTTAGCTTTTTAACTAAATTCTTGACTGACAAATTCAATTGCTGTCATTGTTCCAAGACCATCTATGTCATATGTGCATTTTGATTCAATTTGCCCTGCAAATACATACATATACATATTTTTTATCTTGTTATGGGTAAAAGAAATCAATACTTACATCTGTCCTTTATCATTCCTAAGTGCATCATGAGATAGAAAAATATCACTCTAATTGAATCCAGGAAAACAACATAGATTGTTAATTTTGAGCTATTAAGCCTTTGCAGCATTTACAATGCCTTTCTTTTTGCTCATTGATGACTCTTGTTTGTCTACTTGTATGGGAAAATAACCTTTTACATATTTCAGATTTGATTTACAAAGGTCAATTTCTAAACAAATAATAAATCATACCTGGAATTTTTTTTTGCATAATTAGAACATGAAAAATACATCGTAAACATGTAGTTTTCATTAAAACATACTTTTAATTCAAAACACAACTGCCTTTAAAAAAACTCCCAAATAATTAGAAAGTAGGGACAGTTTGTAATGTTAAATAATAGAAGCAGCAGTGTAATATTTTGTGACACCATGTTTTGGCTTTTATGTTAAATCCTTTGGTTTTTGAGAGTGTCTTTGAGAAGAATGCCAGTGTTCTGTTGCCTCGCTGTCAGTCACACAGAGGCAGTATTTAGACAGGGAACTGAGAGGTCTGCTTCGCCGCCAGCTCCTGCTTTTTAAACAGCCCTTTCCTCAGAGAGACAGCTTAGCACTGAGTTCCAGTCAACCTCGCCTGCCCGGCCATTCACCCAACCCAACCCCCTCCCCCTTCCCATTTCCTTCACCCCTCATACACGCACACACACACAGACACACACACTTTTGTAGGCTTTTTCCTATGGAACAATTTGGCAAAAGAGCAGAAATGATCATTTGTGGTCAGACCCTGAGGTACATTATGATGGGTCTATCCTGCTGTTTCAACAAAGTGGAGTGAGAGGCATCTAGACAGCAAATTCATCAGCATTACTTGAATGGCGGAACAAGCTCATACAGCATTACATGGCTGACAGGGGGGAGATGAATGTAGCACACCAGCGCATCGGGGGGATCCCTCACAGACCCTCATGCATGGCCTGTGGTGGAGGACTAAACGATGAGAGTCAGTTTGTGGAGATAACACATTACGCTCTGTCTAGGTCCCTCCTTTCCAGTATTACAGTGCTGTCCTGTAGAATGTCTGGGACAATACTGTGTAAAGCTTCTACTGACATCACTGACAAACCTCGACGGTGTCAGGGCATCACTCACACTTTTGCTGGGTGTCTGTCATCGTGCTCAAACAGTCAGGCACTGACACCTTTTCATGTGAATGAAGATTCTCCAGTTACTGATAAAAAAAAAAATAGTGGATGGCCTTTAAGGAGAATAAGGAAGAAAAAAACACAGCAAGAATAGCACCTCTCTTCAAAGGGAAAGACTTATAATTTGCAATAATGGCGCACCTTTAGCTCTCGTAGAGGAAATTACAGGAAAAAGCTGATCTGAAATATCCTTTTAACTGGCAGAAACACATCCATTGTAGACAGAAGTCTTGTTTACTTGGTAAAATGGCATCAATTAGGAGGGGATGGCAAAATTAGCATATTCTCTTAATGGACTGGCCTTTCTTGTGCAGCTCTCTCACACTGATTGTATGGAAGGGACATGTTAAGGGAGACTGAGAAAAGGTCAGGTGTCTGCACCGCTCAGGTGATCATATTTTTCACCAAACACTTGTGCATTCTCCATGGCTATTGTCATGTTATATTGCAGCTGAGCGCAACATTCCTGCATGCAGAGCGATTTTTATTTCAAATTATTATGGAAAACAAGTCAGTCATCCTGACACATCTGTGTAAATTTCATATGTGTATTAAATATTCCATATTTCCTAGGTTTCATATATAGATCTCTTTGTAAGATTTTTCAGTGCTTTAGAAAACCCTCTGTTTTATACTGGGATAAGTTCTATACTGTTATATGTAAGTGCTCTCTATTTACAAATCAGACAATTTTTTATGGCACTTTTTATTAAATACTTTCAGAATACAGGGGAAAAAAAAGAACATCAGCCTTCACATTATTCATTTTTATTAGTAAAATAAAATGAAAAACTATGTATATTTTTGCTGCAGTGATGGTTTTTAAATGTTACTAAAAGACTACAGGAAAAGAGATGATTTCTTTCATACTAACCAATTATCTTTTAATTGTTTCAGGAAAAAGGGTCCTCAATTCGAAAATTTTATCAGAATTTGTATTTGATTCAGAATACATGTTTTATTTGTTTGTCTGTTTGTTTGTCAAACTGGAACCGAATTCAAATTCTTTATTGTATGCACTGATATCGGGATTAAAGCGGATTCGGAATTGCTTTTTCACAACAATAATTATTTAATCTTCTTCTATATTCTTTGAAATTATGTTGCAATTTCTTAATGTTATCAGAGCTATTAAACATTTTTTTTTGGGGGGGGGGGGCGGGTGCGGGGTGGTGTT
>JAUZNJ010030408.1:0-14803 GCA_034780135.1 Jordanella pulchra
GAGATTATGAGCTTGCATTGTTTATTTTCTTGAGAGCCTGGGTATACTTTCAGTCGACTTTGAAATGGTTAGAAAACCTCTTAAGGCATTCACCTTTCTCTGTTCTTTTGTTTTTAATTGGTTAGCTACAAATTACGGTTTAAAAAAGCTCTATTATGTTTTTACTTTTATGTCTTGGTAAAAAGCCAGAATGATCAAAGAACTTATCTTGAAAATTAATTCGCTGCTATACATGTTTATTTTTTTAACACTAACATGAATTTAATTTGTGTCATAGCTACTGTTTTTTTTAGCTTGTTGTTAGGTACCAGATATTAATAGGATGTGAGGATGTTCAAGAGCTGAAGCCAGTTATCATCAGCTTTTTTGAAATTTTTTTTTGAAGCATCAAAAGTTGAATTAAGTTGCAGTTATTCAGTTTTAGAAGTTTTTTTTTGTACAAGTTTAATGTTTTTTTCCGATTGTCCAATTAAAGAAATCTTTTTGTTCTCTGCACTTTTAAAATACTTTTTTATTCATAGAGATGCACTGATCTAAATTTTGGTGCTGATTTCAGTTTTTTTGTGAAGCCTTTACCTGATAAACAGCTTTATTTTCATCCTCCTTTCTTCAAGCAGCAATCAGGGTTTTTTTTTTTTTTTTTTTAAATTAGGCGCAGAAGCAGCATCTTGCTGTGTGAACAAATTATTATTTTTTAAATGCCTCTAAACTGATTTACATTTAGAGATTAGCATAGTTAGCATGCTTAAGACCTCATTTGTTGCAGTGTTAATGTCACTAAGAATGTACATCTGCAGAAAGGGAGATCTATAAAATGCTAAAAACATGCATGAATTCCAGCATGTGCCGTGACAAACTGAGTTCTATGGCCCAGACGGATAGTAGCGGAAGATGTTTAGCATTGCTGTGTTTTTTGTTTTTTGTTTTATTTTTTACTATTAAGTCTTGCACGCTCTTCCTTCCAGACTGAATGAACTCCACAGTCTTAATGTTTCTTTGAAAATGTATAGCTTCCTAAATCTTTATCTTTATTCTTTTAAACCCACGGATACCTAAAACTAGACATGTTTCCATCAATGTTTTTAAGGTGCATTTTGAAGTATCAAATTAGAAGAGCTTGATAGCAATGACCAAGTTCAAACCAACTAACAAAGTTTTTCCACTCACTGGTGGTGATTTTAGACTTTTTGTGCCAAAGGGTAACACGTTTATTTTAAATGGGTTCTGACGTAGGGAACATTAACCTCACATGACTGATCAGCTGTTTTCACTGCCGGCGTCCTGAATGCAAGCATCAGAATCTATATTCACTCTGTATCTCTCTACCATCATTAATACTAGCTGACATGATAAACTAAGTACAACTTGTCCACTTCCTGTTTATTACAGCCCAAGCTAAACATTGTATGATGACATTATTTGCATCGTCACCAGACGGAAACATTTTGCATTTTGTTTTCTTTGAAATTTTAAAAGTTTCCTCAAAATTAACATGAGGATCAGATTAAAAAAGCGTCTGATTGTGAAGCTTGAGTCGTATTTGCTCAGCATCCACACAAGAGTGTTGCTTTCACCGCCGATCAGAAAAAGATGTGCATTTGGCTTGTTACCGGAAACTAACTGGCCGGAAATTTGTTGGTGTATCTCTTATTTTAAATTGTGGAGAATCTTTAGAAAGCAGAGTGAGACGATTATTGGTTCAGCTTTTTACTGTAGGACTGGTTTCCTCGCACATGCCAGCCTTTACTTTCTCCAAACTGCTTGTGGCAAAAACAAAAACTGCCATCCATCCTGTAAAGTCTTTTTTTACTGAAATCTAAAATCTTTTCACATTTACATCTTTACCAAAAAAAACAAAAAAAGCTTCTTTTTTTTTTTTGGTGTGTTGAAGCCATACGGTTTATTATCATGTTTGTAAATTTGGTATTTCATTGCACCACTTTTCTACTGAATTTCTAGATTCATTTCATACCAGCCCATAGCTTTTAAGTTAACCGATGCGTAAATGTTTCTGCATGCCGGTTTAGGCCAGGATTAAAGAGCTGTTTCTGAGTATTTGTGCAGTGGTGATGAGTTTGCGGTTGTGGGAAGAAAGAACACAAGCAGGTTTTTCACTGAATGTTTCTCTTTACATGTAAAGATGTCGCTCCCCTCAGTTTCCTCTCATCAAGTTTGTTCTTTTTACAACTAAGATTGTATTTTCTTTTACCCACTTTTCAAGCAGATGCATTAAATTGTAAATATAATGGTTCTAGTTCTCAGTGAATCGGCTGTAGTGTCATGTAGTCATCTGTTCCTCCCTAATGCATCCATAAACACCAAAGACACCTGAAACCCTCAGCCCCCACATCCACCCTCAGTCACATCTAATCGTTAGGATGCATAGATTATTTTTATGTTATTTTTTTAGGCTCTAGTTGCCTTTTATTTTTGGGGTATTTTTGAAAATAGGCAGACAGGATGCATAGATTTTATAGCATATTGTAAGATTTTCCATGTAGGAATAATTGTAGTGGGAAATTTACAGTAAACCTCATTTAATTGAATGTGCCAATTTTGATTTTGAGGCTTGTAACATACAAGCTTTCCATCCATATACAGTATAATGACCTTTTTTAAGTTATGACCTTTGTATACACTCCCAGATTATTTTTCTTTTTTTCATTTAAACCTGTTATAGAAGGACAGATATCAATTTATAAGGAGGGATATGAAGGGGAGGATGTTCTACCAAGAATTTTGACATCTTCCTAATTTGTAAACAAACCTTTTTTTTGTTGTTCTTATTTTGTATAACAAAACAAAACATGAAGAATTGAGATATGGCAAATTTAGTCAAAGCTTCCTTGTACCTCTGATTCATTACTCAGCTTTCCGTTTGCTGCCTCTTGCCCTAAGCACTCCCAGCTATCACAATGGGGATTGTATAAAGGAAAGAGTATAAAAATAGAAAAGGCCAATAATGTAAATTTTGGAGGTAGAGTTTTGACCAGTGTGGCTGACGTTTTTTTTAATCATTTAGCTGCAGTTTCTTTTATTTCTTTGGACTTTTTCCTGATATTTATGCAAAGCTTTATCTGTTTTCTTTATTTTGTTGTCTCTTTTTATCAAATTGCTCTTCTTTTGATTTAAAAATGGTGAGGATTGGTAAAAATTAAGCTGACATTATGTGCAGTGTTGATTATTTGTACACTTTTATACACTACAGCTGATATGATATTCATCTAAAATCCAATTATTTTATAACATTATTATTATTTTTTTTTTCCTGTCGTGCTGAATTTCAGCTCTTTCATTTAGTTTGATTATCTTTAGTGGATGAAAAGTTGAAGTGAACCATATTTGTTTAATTATGGGCTGATGTTTAATCTTTGAACATCTGGTGATGGCAAACAATGTCTCTTCAGTGTCTTTTCTTTCTCCATTTTTCATTTCTTGTGCAATCTATGCAACGCACGCTCTCGTATCCCTGTTTTGAAGCTCTGAATGAAGATGTTGAATGATTTTAACATGTAAATACTGTATAAAAAAGAAAAGATCAATCCGATCACTCGTTCTGATTGAGATGTGAAATAACCGACCGGGAAGAATGGAAAATGTTTCCAAATGATGTTAGGATGAATGTTGTCGTAAATATTTTTTTATATTTTGAAATCGTTAGGAGATTTCGAAAAAAAAATAGAAACTGACAAAAAGTCGTAGTGGGAAAGCTGTCAGAAGAACACTACAAAGGGAAGTTTGTATTAATTTATAAATTCATTGCTTAGCAATATCACATTTGTCTTTGTGTCATTTTTTTGTTGCCTTTCAAATAAATTATTCCCAAATGCAAACATGTATATCTTACATTAATCACGTTTCTTGATCAAAATAATGTTTATTTTTGTCCAATTTCTACTTTAACTGGAATAGAGAAAGGAGATGATAGAAATGCAGAAGCTATTCAGCTCAGGGAAAACTTGGAGCCTTTTTCACATTCTGTATAACCTCAGATTTGTTTCCCTTTTTGAAAAGGAAGAAAATCATCTCTGAGTCATTTTGACAAGTTATTGTGATTTTTTTTTAGTGTCTAGTTTACAACAGCCTTGAACAGAAAGCTTTTATTAAAATAATTTAGAGAATTTAGAAGGTTTTCTTTTAGATTGTGTTTTCAATAACTTTTTGTTCATCTTTTAAAGTAGCTTTGCTCCCATTTCTTCAGCTCTTAATCAGTTTGAATATTTGATTTACTTAATTTTTTTTAATCTCAACTCTTTGATAGACAGAAAAAGCTATATAAACTCAAAGGGTTAATCAGATGTGTCTCTGGGACACTCTGTCCATCCACGCCCATAATTTAAGCTACCTCCAATCCTTACATCAAACTGTTAATAAATTTGGTGATTAAAATGATTTCCCAAACATTTTACAGCATATCCTACTTTTAGTTATTTCTAGTTCAGATTTCTTTTTATGTCACTTAATTCCTATAAAAAGAATGTTTGTTCCCAGGCTAAGTCTGAAAAACCTTCTGCACTCATACATCATTTATTTGGAGTCAAGTAACATTATTTCCCCACAGTAAAATACAATCACATTATAGAAAATCGTTTTAAAATATGAAATTACTCTGAGTAAGAAAGAGTTTGAGGCATGGATGGTATGAAGGAGCAGGAAAAAGTCCACAATGAAACAACCCAAACAACTTTAAAGTGGAAAACAAACGGCGCTCACCAGTGTTAACTGGTCAGAAAAGTATCTGTTTTAACACTGTGCATTATTTATTCCTTCATGGCAGTTCAGAAGTCATTTTAGAATAAAGTTTATTGGTTAATAAGTCTGGACAGTCTCTTTGGAAATGTCTAATTCTCTTAATGTCTTTCATCCTAAAAACCAATTAAGAATGTCCTCTAAAATATTCTCTTTGTTGACTTTCTTAACTATCGACTCAACTACTACATTTAAAACAGGAGTTTTGTTTATCTGAAAAATGATCAGCTCTGATCCTGAGCACCACGAAATGTACCTGGAATTAAAACGATATTAAAATGGGTAAAAAAGGCTGCTTGCTTTTTATTTTGGTAAATATTTCCTTCACCACAAGTGTGTTTGAAATATATTTGGGTTTTACCTAAACATTTCTAATATTTACTTTAAATTATAACAGTTTAGATAAGAAAATATAAGCATTCTAAATTGAAGTAAAGTAAAATCCTGCAGTTAGACACACAATGACTCAATTTATATATAGATAGAGCAAAAAGTTAAACTCCCACTCACTTGCATCTGTTGCCAAGTGATGTGTAAAATAAAGACTTTATTTTCATTTAAAATAAATTATTTGTAAATCTGAGAGAATCATTCCTCGCCAGCTGTTCATTGGTAGCAGCCTGTGAATGCTCCCATATCTGCCCTCAGCACGGCAAAACATTTTGGAAAAAGAAAATATTATTTCTAGTAGTCTCAGTGTTCCAATGTTTACCATCAGTACAAAGGATTGATAAAGTGGGATCACAGCACCTAACAATAACAATAGCTGGTAGAAAGTAAAAAAAAAACTAAACAGAATGATAATACAGGAAATCACAAATATTGTATTTGGTGTCCAAATGTTAAAGATTACAGTCATAAAAGGTTGGGGGGTTTTGGATCAGTTATTTCATTTTGATATATCAAATAATTTATGGTCACATTTGGTTCGTATTATCCTTCCTACATCTGGATGTTATCAGTCAGATGTTTGGAATCCCTTCTTAATTAAGACTTTGTGATTGGAAAAATAATATTTTACACATTTTTTAGGCCTCGAGTTAATAACCTGAATGTGAGGCAGTCTTGTTTCCTTTATTGAAAGTCTCCACTCAATCTAGATGAGACTAGATGCGACTCTTGTCTTCCTGACACCTGAGAAACTGGTTTTCAGTGTTGGATGTTTTGATAAGGAGCTCGACTCATTTAGTTCAATATTATTTCAACAATTCTTCTATGCGTTAAACCGTCTCTGTTTTTCTTTTTGTTCTTAACTACTGAGATAAAACCTTTATCTTGCCACAACAAACAGAATATGGACAAACATTTTCTGTTTTCCTCTTGCAAATATTAGTAAGACGTTGCTTTGTTTTCATTTTGTCTATTACATATATCAGACCAACTTCCTGGACTACTTTTAATTGAAGCTTAGCTCTGGTAAGTGAGACCATCTGAATGCTACAGTTTGTGAGATGTTGTGAACCAGCCATCATTACTTAAAGCTTTATCTTTTCCTTTTTTGAGGAGGTGATGTATTGTTTTATTAACTTGGCCTGGCAGTGGTCATAGTATCATTACCTGATCAGTATGTTTTGGGAGGGTCGTTTCTCATTGCATGGTTTTGTCTCACTCAGAGTTTGTTGTGTCTCAGTAGCTCAAAAAGAAGCGACAAAGACCTCCTTGGTTTTCTATGGGGAGGCAAGAATTCCCTGGATACCTGTGACAACTGTTGTTGTTTCCTTCCATAGAGACCAGCATCACTAGGCACTGCTCAGGTAGATCCTATCCGTTATCAGGTCAGCAAGAAACGGATCTGTCCGATGCAAAGTGCTCAGCTTTGAAGCATTCGTTTTTAAAGCAAAGATCATTAAAAATACCTCTGAGAATGGATCACTTAGGTAACGTTAGTGTCGGGACAAACCGATGGAGAAGGCTGCTCAGGTGGCATCATGGACAAAAAATGAACGAGGAAGGCGAAGATGGAGGCAAGGATGGAGAGAAAAAAAGGACCTTTTGGAACATGAGGTTTAACTTAAAGTGAGTGATTGATGACATTACTCAAGGGTTGAAATATTATTAAATAATATTGATTGCAAATGAAAGTTTGTCGTGCAATGCAGGATATTAGCAACGCAACAAGAGCATGAGGAGGCTGTGGCTTTTTTAAAGCACATATACTGAGGTTTTATCTCTTTAGAAGGAGTGAAGATTTCATGTCAAAAAGCTTTTTGACATCAAATGGTGTTTTTAATAACATTTCAGTTAAATGAATTTCTATTAGTAAATAGGAAATGAACAGTTTTAATAGTTTTGCATGGTTTAAGCAGCTCCATTGTAATAAAAACAACATGGAGATTTTTTTTTTATTTAATTTGCCAAAAAACAATTTATTCAAATTTACAAAACTCTTAGAAATTTTTTAAACTCTTTAAACTGTTGTTTCAACTACAAAAATCTATATATTCTGTTGGAATTGTATGTGATAAGTAGTATTTAAAAGTGATCTAATAGTAAAATTATAACGAATTTAGTTTCTGAAGTGAAAATACAGCAGCAGATTTTTGGAATAGTTCTTAACTAGAGATGAACAATAATTCAATATATATTGCAGTATTATTCTATTCAATTAAGGTAATCTGACATTCCTGATATTTGAATATATATTGCAGTTTATGACTGCAGAATTTGTTTCTTTATTTTTAAAAGCTGGTTTTTCTAAAATGTTATATTGGAGGAGTTTTATAAACATGGCAATAAAATTGTCAGAAGTTTGCAGAAGATTCTGTCGTGGGCATTCTTGGCCATCTGTCCGAGGCTTTTATGTAGTTTATATTAATATATTGTGTTGACTGAAATTAAAAAAATTATCATAAGTTTTAGCCTTATCATTCACCTCTTGTCCCAACTGACTTCACGCATCTAGAAACTCATTTTTTTGTTTTGTTTTTTAATGTTTTCTTAAATCTTTTTCCTGTAGCTGAAGAGCTTCTGCCCAAGCAAACGTTTTTGACTACTAAACTTTGACTAGGCCATTTAAAACATGTGGATAACGTTTGTATGGCGGTTGCTCAAATTAGGTTAATTAATCTTCTCATCATTTGACCACCTTCTCTGTCTCAAATGAAGGAAAGCAACCCCACAGCATAATACTGCCACCATGAGCTACTTTGTGGATGGTGTTTACTGAGTGATTTTCCACATTGTTCCTGTGGAAACCTTTAACAGGACCTCTTTTTGTCTTCTTTTATGAAACCCTTCTATCAAAGCCAGAATTGTTTCACGCCTGTCGAAAGTTCTTCCATCTGAGACGTAGATCACTGTAGCTCCTCCAGAGTTACCACAACCATCTTCACTGTCTGTTTAATAGTCCCATGTCAGTTCAGGTCATCAGCCATATGTTAGTTGATTTACACTTGTGTCATAATATTTCCTATTTTTGATCTAACTTTAAAAAAAGGTCATATCTCACACAAGTTGCCTGTTTATTAAATTCTAAAGGCAAAGTGACTCTGAATTTTATTTAGGGGTATAGAATTATATGGACTGAATTTAAATACCAACGCTTTCCAAATTTAGCCTTCAAAGAGTGTAAGAGCTTGTGCTATTTATTATCAAAATCATACTTTTGCATATCTTATACTCATGTAGTATGTCAGTATTACTGTTATTGAAGACTTCCTGAAATTAGACAATAATCAAATGTCATTTTTCCTTTTTGTTTTTTCCTCTTAGTTGGAGAGAGTGGGCTGTTGATCCTGCAGAGAACTTTTACTACGTCTGGTTACATGTGATGATAGTGCCCATTGTTTACAACTGGGTAATAATCATTTTAAGGTAAATAACGACAATGAAAAGTGCACAATGAATTCATAACAGATGTCCTTTGACACTAAGGGCTGCTGGTTGTATTTTATCAGGACCTGCTTCACATCTATTGGGCTGAACTACCTTCCTGTGTGGCTCACCCTAGACTATGTGTCCGACCTGATGTATGCTGCTGATATGACGATCACTCTTCATACTGGTAAACACACAGGAGCAAAGTTTTTCATCCTCTGTTCTAGATCATGTTTATTCCATGTGGTAGAATTCACCACCTTCAGAACCAGCAGTTCATCTCTAAACCAGAGGGTGGCAGCAGTGATACTCTTAAGTACAGCGTCCTAATTTTACATTTTAATCATTAGTATTTTAACCGTAAAATGACTAGTAAAATACATCCATTCATTATTCACGTCAATCATTATCTTTTAAAACTATCTTTTGTTTTTTATGGGGGCGAAGGAAAAGGTATGTGCCTTTGGAGTCATGCTGGAGTCTCCCATATAACTAAACATAAAACACTGTAATTTAAAATAACTGCTCAACCAATTCATTGTGTATGTCATGCAGAAGCATACCTTATTAATGTAGACAGTATACATGTATAAATATGTGTGTAGTTCTAAAAGTCGCAGTTCTAAAATCTATTTTCTGATTCTGCCACTGAGAGCCACTGTATATAAAACTTCTTCTCATTTTATATAGACTTTCTAAGCATATTATAGGTGTCACTGTAATTCTGCTGTTTTGATATTGAACAAAAATGAAAATAATGTAAGCAATTTATTCACCACTAAATAAATGTTTTTGAAGTAAAAGGCTTGTTCGTTTTTATCTACTGACTGTAAATGAAAAAGCAATAGCATGGCACAAAGAACAGGTTCTAAAAGCCACAACTATTTGTAGTCTAAAGACTTCTCAGACACAGATGTAAGTAATTAAATCGTGAACTTCTCCTAAACCTTCTTAAAAACACTTCTGATTCTTTTTTTTTTTCAGAAATTTCCTGCAGACATTTGAATTAAACTTGTAATTTTTCTCTCAAGTTAATAAAAGGACTTTTAAAACTAGTACTAAAGGTCCTATTTGTGTTTAATTTTACAATACAGTGTCATAATGTGGTTTAAATGAGCAGATCTTTGTCTGGCTGTAGCTAAATAATGTGTGCACCTAAACTCAGTGAGTAAAAACAGATCTTGTTAAGGAATAATCCCACAGCTAACAGGCTAAACCTATTTAGTTTTGTCGGGTTGTATCACCTGTAAAAAAAAAAGCATGTATTTGAAATTTAAATTATTAAAAACTGGTTATTGTGATGAGTTAATCCTTCCTGATAACTTTCCTTTTTATTTGTCTGTAGGCTTCCTATATCAAGGAATCCTTGTCAAGGACCTGACTCGCTTGAGGAAGCGCTACCTTCACTCTAAACATTTCCTGTGGGACTTTGTTTCTCTGCTTCCAACTGACTTCCTCTACTTTGCTGTTGGTATTGAAACTCCCTTAGTGAGGATCAACCGCCTTCTTCGTATTCCACGACTCAACGAGGCTTTAGATCGCATGGAGACCAGAACCTCCTATCCCAATACTTTCCGCATCACAAAGCTCATGATCTACATCTTTGTGCTGATCCACTGGAACGCCTGCCTCTACTTTGCCCTGTCCAGTTACATTGGCTTTGGAAGTGATCGCTGGGTTTACCCCAACATCACTAACCCAACGTTTGCCTCCATGCGACGCCAGTACTTTTATTGCTTCTGGTTCTCGGCCCAGATTTTCACCACTGTAGGAGACACCCCTCTGCCAAGCAGGGAGGAGGAGTACCTATTTATGATAGCAGACCTCCTGATTGCAGTGCTGGTGTTTGCATCAATCGTCGGTAATGTTGGGAATGTCATCACAAGCTTAAGAGACAGAGATAATGTCTTTTTCCCCAACCATGAATTGGTGAGTTCTATAAGGTAATATATGTATATATATATATATTTCCCCAATAATCAAGAAATCAAGTAGTGCTGTCCTAATTTCCTTCGATAACATATTTTCCTTTCAGGTAAAAGCATACCTGCGTAGCCACCACATTAGCAAGGAGCTTCGACAACGCATTGACAACTGGTATCAGCATCTTCACATCAACAAGAAGATCATGCGAGAGAACGAAATCTTAGAGCAGCTTCCGTTACACATGAGAACAGAGATCGCAGTCAGTGTCCACCTTCCAACTCTGTCCAAAGTTACAATCTTCCAGAACTGTGAGAAAAGTCTGCTGGAGGAGTTGGTTCTTAAGCTCACGCCTCAGGTCAGAGTTTCTAAAGGCAGCAGCGATGAATTATCAACATGGGCACAGGAATCTATGAGACGGTTTTGTTTTTACTGAACAAAAAGAAATGAGCAAAGATTATGGAGCATCTATAAGACAAGCTGCTACAGCATTTGGTTAACGGTCCAATAAATTAGCTCCTCTCATAAATAACAGTTTAACTCTCAGCAAAACCCAGACTGTAACCGCTAGCTAGAGGGTATAACATCCCATTTTATTTAGTGCAGTGATCAGACTATTCCTAATGCTACCAGTTGGGCAGTATTTAACCGTTATGGCCTATATGCTAAAGCATAAGGCTAAATATATTTATAATCAATAAATAATATCTGCTGGTGAAAAAAATACAATTGATAGATCTCTAATCACTAATTTCATTTTATTTGAAGTTCTATGTTTTTTAATTCTTTTATTCTGTCCCCCAATGAAAAAAGGACTGACCCCACCCTGGTCTGGTCCCTCTTGTAGCTTTTGGTCTAGAACCATCTCTGAGTCACAAAACCCTTGAATGTAGAAGCTGATAAAGAGGGGCAGAGACCAATACCAAATAAACAGTGGCGGTTCTACACCATATTTACTAGCGGGGCCAACGTCTTTTCATGGGGGCACAGAAAAACAAAAAACAAACAGGGCAATAGTTTAAAATTTAAAATATATTAAGAGAGCCACAGAACCAAAGAGCCACTTGTGGCTATGCACTGAATTAAGTGAAATTTTCACATCATTTAGTTTATTTAAGGGTTTATGTTGTTGCAGCTGAAAACTTGTATTTTGTTTTAAAAATCTTAATTTTACTTATCAAAAAGTAAAAAAAAAAAAAAAAAAACTCTTTCAATGGCGAAAAAAGGGCAAATGAAATAATTAGTTGCTATCCTAAAAGATCAAATAAAGCCATTTGGACAACAGGTCAATGTACATTCATAATTCAGGAATATTACATTTTTTTACCCTATTATAGAAGAAAATTAAAGTTTTAATCAAATCAGAATTAGAACCTGAATAAAACTGATAAATTTTGCTGTAAAAAATGAGAGTATATACATGTTTAAATGGTTCAAATAACATTTAATGGATAAAACTGTGATTCTATCTAAATATAACTGAAGCTATCCTTCATTTTTAAATCTTAACTTAAAAAGATCTGTAAAGAAAAAAAATGAAAGGGCTAAAAGGGAACTATCAGTGTGTCTGTTTCAGTTTTTAGCATTATGTCTTCAGTACAGGGGCCATAACAGGGGCCA
The DNA here is from genome assembly GCA_034780135.1 of Jordanella pulchra. NCBI lineage: Eukaryota > Metazoa > Chordata > Actinopteri > Cyprinodontiformes > Cyprinodontidae > Jordanella > Jordanella pulchra. The sequence continues at coordinate 12,109 of JAUZNJ010030408.1, forward strand.
GGACCAGTTCTACAAGGGTCCAGGCCCCTGTTGGCCCCTGTCTAGAACCGCCCATGCAAATACACTTAGAGGGATTATCATGTAGCTGTTCAAAGGACATACAGGATTGGCATTTTGGAAATGTAAGTGTTGATTTTAATGCCAAAAGTTCTACATATTAATATAAGATCATAAAATGTATGTGAGTATAAAATGCAAACTCTGAAATTATTTAATCTAAGTGAGTGTTGCTATTGAATGTTGCTGCTTATAATTAAAAAGAAATTAAAACTGAATAAAACTGGAACTTAAAATATTCAGATATTGTAAGTTGGCTCATTCTCTAATTATGTTAGATGTTTTTCCTCCTTTAACTGTCCTCTTAACATGTAATTACGTATTATTCCTTAAAGGACTCTGTATTTTTTGCGTTTTTCATCTTGCAGGTGTTCAGCCCTGGAGAATATGTTTGCAGGAAGGGAGATGTTGGCCATGAAATGTACATCATCAAAGAGGGGAAACTTGCAGTTGTAGCAGATGATGGGGTTACAGAATTTGCAGTGCTGGGTGCAGGGAATTTCTTCGGAGAGATTAGTATCCTTAATATCAAAGGTAATAAAATTTGGCAGATTTTTTTGAAAATTAATATATAAACAAATATGGTAAAAGGAATCATATTTTCCTTTTCTGCGATGCAAAAAATGCATATTAAGCATACAGTCCCACACAAAAACATTGAAATATGTGTCTTTAATGCCAAAGAATGGGTAGATATGTATATCTATCTAAGTACTTCGGTACAAAAATGAAAATACAATGAAATAAAATAAAACAAGACTGCTTTATTCAACTTAGAGGCTGGATGCTATACCTAAATTGACCAGTAGGTGCTGCTAAGGGGTCATGAAAGAGAATGTTTTGAGATCTAAGATGGAAAATGTCAATTTTAAATATAAACATTGTGATCAAAACTGAGTCAGTTTTCTGACATAATGATACATAATGATAGCACCAGCAACACTTTCTTTTTCATTTTATGGCAAGAGTAAAACATCAAGTTATCTGCAGGAAGGGTCTAAAGAGAGAGAGAGAGAAAAAAAAACATTTAAATTGAGGGGGTCTTTCAAAAACCTTTGGATGTTGCAATCAGAACAGTTACAATTTTGGATTTTGTGTTCACTTGCATGGAAATTTATTTGAAATATTAAATCCTCCCTTTTTTTATGACAATCTAACTTTTTTTTAAATTTAAGGTAACAAGTCAGGAAACCGCCGCACTGCCAACATCAAAAGCATTGGCCACTCAGACCTGTTCAGCTTGTCGAAAGAGGACCTTACCGATGTGCTGTCTGAGTTTCCTGCAGCCAAGCGTCACCTCGAGGAGAAAGGCCGGCAGATCCTTGTCAAAATGGGCATGTTGGAGGAAAGGGCCGAGGCAGAGGAGGTGGAAACTGAAAAGATTGAAACAAAGATTAAAAGGCTGGAGAGCAACCTGGAAGACCTTCAGACCAAACTGGCACGGCTCATGGTGGAGTTAGAGTCAAGCAACAGGAAGATGCAGGCCAGAGTGGAGCAGCTGGAGCTGCAGGTTGCTCTGCTGGAAACTCACCTGCCACACGATGGACAAGGAGGGGAGGGAGTCCTGGGAAGAGAAGAGGGTGTTGGAGGCGAAGTAGACTGGGAGCGAGAGGAAGCAGAGGGAGAGGAGGGGGGGGATGCAGATGAAAATGAGAAAAAAGAGGGAGCTATTGATGATGGGGAAGTGACCAAAGAAGGAGATGGTGAGAGTACTAAAAGTACTAAAGATGAAACAGAAAGAGTGATAGACGGAAACAAATGCAGCCTGAAGGAGCCAGACAGTCTCATAGAAAATATATATGAAAGAGAGAAAATTATGGAAAAAGCAGATGACAGACCAGGGAAAGGTGATGGAGCCGAGACTGAACCAAGGGATGACGAAAGAGACCAATCTGGAGATGGAGAACTGGTAGGGAGAACAAGAAAGACCAAAGAAGACTCGGGTGGAAAAGACACAAAGGATTAAGATTAAAGGTAAAAAAAAAATATACAAAACCAAACATATGCAGAGAGCCGTATGGATGGAAATGATTTATGGCAGTATGTTTTTGCATGAAGGGTAAAAAAAGGTTTATTTGCATGGAGTATATATTTCATGACATCACTGGAAGTACTGCTGTAATGCATCTTTCTTTTCCTAGATGGCAGCGATGCATTTTCCCTCAAAGTTAAATTTTGCATCCAAAGCAGGTCAAAGTGCAGTTCATGTAAACCTTGCAGATGTTCAGTTTCTCACGTGTTTATTTGTACAGGATACCATGTTGCAGATATTTTCATATTGTTACACTATTCTTTTTCTTTGTGTGTTATGTAATGTGATCTATACTGATTTTTCACATCTTACATGTAATCTTTATTGATGTAACCAGTGGCTGGTTTGCATTTCAAAAGAATAGATTTTTTTATATACACTGATATAAAAGAATTGAAAATCCATTAAACCAGCTACCGTACTGTTTATGATGTGTACTGTGATCAGTGTTGTTTTGAGATTCAAATTCCAAAGAAATCTGTACTTCTTTATATAATTTGATAAGAATGAAAAATGAAATATTTTATGCTATATTTTAAATCAGTTTATATTGCTACCTCCGACATGTAATACTTTGTGAGGTTCGCAATTTTTGTTCTAATATAT
>JAUZNJ010030409.1:0-14802 GCA_034780135.1 Jordanella pulchra
TAACACATCACCCAGTCCATATCAGAATCAATAAATGGCATGATTTTTTTCCCCATTGAGATCTGATGTGTTTTCAAAGTGTTCCTTTAATTCTTTTGAGCAGTGTATATTATGTAAATCTAATGCTATAGCAACCAAAGAAGACTCACCCAACAGTCCTAAGTGACTATAGACCTGTTGCCCTCGCATCCCACATCATGAGACAAACAGACTTCAGTTTGTTAGATTAAAGGGTCAACTGTTTGATCAGGTAGTCAGCAGCACAGGAACACCACGGGGGACAGTAGTATCACCATTCATTTTACTCTCTACATCCAGAGCCCTGTTACCTGCAGAAATCCTCAGATGACTCTGTGGTCATTGGGTGCATCAAAGATGGACAAGATACTGAGTACAGAGAGCTAGTGAACAGCTTTGTGCCATGATGTGGACACAATCTGATCCTGAATGTCAGCAGAACAAGGGAGATGATTGTAGATTTCAGAAGAAACAGGAACAGGTTGAATCCCATTCACATCATGGGAGAAGATGTAGAGGTGGTGGAGGAGTATAAATACCTTGGTGTTTACCTGGACAACAAACTGGACTGGAGACGCAACTGTGAAGCCATCTACAGGAAAGGACAGAGCAGACTATACTGCTATACAAGGTGTTTGCAAAAAGATGCTGCATTTGTTATAAGTTTGTTGTGGAGAGTGTGATCTCTTCCTTGATCATCTGCTTGGAAAAAAGCATCAGAGCAAATGACTTAAAAAAGCTCAACCAGCTAATAAAGAACGCCAGCTATTTTCTAGGAACTCTTCTGGAACCTCTGGAGATTATTTCACAAAGGACAATTATTAATAAAGTGAAGAAGAATATGGACAACAGCAAGCATCGTCCTCAGAAGATTTTTAAACAACAATAGAGTGTCTTCCGTAAGAGGCTTCTCCAGACCTGGTGCAAGACAGACCTACACAGATGATCCTTCCTGCCTACAGCTATCAACACCTACAACAACTGGTTAAGAGAAAACAAAATATGAGTTACTAAAACATTTAATTTCCCTTTGGGATAAAAAAAAGGTATTTTTGAATTGAACTAAATTGTTTTCTTCCTTGTTAACTGCTAAGGAACTGGTTAAACTTGCGGTTTAATCATTTAAGAACTTAGAATGAGAAAATATTTTTAGATGATATAATAATATTTAATCAGTATAGTTAAAATATTAAAAACTCATAGTTTAGGATAACAAAAAACGTAGATGGAAATAGTAATGAAAAGTTATATTTCTATATATTTCAGGCTATCTACAAAGTTAGCTATCTTTACCTAAACCTGCTCAAAACACATTTCCCTCAGCTTCCTTTATCCTAAAATAGTTTTATCTTAACAGGGAAGATGGCTTACATTTTTAGCATTACAGTTTCTCTTGACTGTAAAGATTACCAAAATTAATAACAGTTTTTTTCCTGAGTGGCAACAAAGACATATTTTCTTTTAGGGACTTCTAGAGGCATCTTAAGGAGAAAAAGTATAACCACCAGGACAAGGGAGCCCCTTTTGTTGTCTGCGTTGTTTGTTCTACAATTAAATATAACTTTTTTTCAGGTCCCGCCACTGCTTGAATCTCACATTTTAAAAAAAGTTTTTAATAATAAAATTAACTGTAAAACAAAGCTTTAAAACGTATCAGCAAACCACTTAAGTCAGACTTGCAGGTTTTTACTTCTATACAACCTCTCTTAAATATTATTAACATAAAAACATCTATAAAAAACAGCTTCAAACATTTCATGCTCCATATTATGCATGATAATGCTATGCATTCATCAAACACTTTGAACTGATCCTCCTCCTCCTCCTTTAAAAAATTCAAGTAAAAAAAAGCTTTGAATGAAAATCCCAGCTAATATAGCAGGTGCTGACATATTTCTAGCCTCCCCACTCCTTCCTTTGTCTCTCACTCATCAAAAAGTCTCGAGTTACCAGGGGATGACTGGGAGAGGTAGGCAAGTTCAGACAAAACGTAAACGTGTCTGTTGTACTCTTGTGCACCAGCTCAACAAATCCTAACATCTGTTTGAAAGCTCTCTTTTGCAAAACTAATAAGCTTTGTTTATTATATCAATGTGAATAACTCATTCATTTTCATAATCTCTGAAAGATACATTTTAATTAAACCTTTCCACTGTGGCAATATTCAAGGCAAAAGGAGAAGATTTCACTTGATTCCATTTTTCCCTTGGGGAAGTTTTGGAGCCTTTGGGACCTTTTATTACGTTTCAGTCCAAGATCTAAGGGCAATGAAATAGTAAAAGATGCCTTTTTTTGGTCCAACTGGTGTTTCTTTTTTAGATCTTTCTTCTGATCTTTATTTTTTAGATCTTTCTTCTGATCTGATCTTTATTTTTTCTAGAATGCACACACAATTAAAGCACACATATTAACAATAAGATTTTTTTAGCTGTCAGAATAAGCCTGAGCACCAAAATGTTTACAGTGTCAACATGCAAACATGCAGACCCAAGCTTGGATTTTTAATCATCTCAAATTTTATTCCAGGCATGGAATAGAAAAACATTGTTTTAGAATTAAATCCCCTTAGTGTGATTTGTCCTGGCTTTGACATGTGCAGAGTTTCTTATTGCATTTGTTAGTTGTATCTGTGTCTCTTTTCTCTGAGATAAGCTTTGCATGAAGACAGTTCTTCAGTACTTTGTAATGGCTCTTATCTCTGAGTCATTACAAGATACTGAACACCAAGTCAGAAATGGATTTTGGTTTATCTAAAGCAACAAACTAATAATGAAAAATGTATAATATTACCAAATACCTATGAATCAATTCCCTAAGCAACAATAACGGTTGTTTAAAAAAAAAAAAAAAGCAGAACTACAATATTAGAAGAATAACTGTAAACTATAAACTTGATTAAAGAGTCCAGCAGTGCTAACTGAAGTAGCCAAGACGGCAAAGAGTAGAAAGATGGTTGTTTGAAGTTAACAGGTAAAGAAAAGAAATTTAATCAGAGTTTTCTTGGATGTGAACCCAGTTCACTGATCAAGTGATGCTGCAGGGACAAATCATCTCTATCTGTTGAGGAAGTTGGGTAGAGACTGTCCTCTGAGCTGGGACTTCCTCTCAGCACCATGCTAACAGGGAGTCCTTACAGTGGTCCCATTGTGTACAAGGGCCTCATGGATCCCCCCTACATGAAAGCAACACACACTAGAGTTTCACCTTGGGAAAAGAAGGACAAATATATCTGTCTGATGCACCAAAAAATATGAAACGGTGCTTTTGTAATAGATAAAGCTTCATTTCCTTACTGCCCACTGATTCCATTTGTGTCTAAAGTGTGTGCGTTCTATTCCTGACGATTGTGCAAGCGGGTATACTGCATGGTGGTGGGAGGTGGGAGGGGGGGTGCACTCAGAGTAACCAAAAGCAATCCCTCCGCTCCAATCAGCCTCAGTGCCTACCTTCACACATAAGCGGCAGGGCACTCAGGTCCACTGGTGCACACAGACCTACACATACACACACATACACTTACACTTAGACACTTGTCATATCAGCACGCATCACCCCCCCTACCACCACCACCATCAACCCTCCCTCCTCTTCAAGGCACCCTGTGCGACCTCTCACCATTGGCCAAGTCTCGGAGCCCTCAGCATCTCCATCAAGGCTGAAGGGACCATTCGGGAAAGCAGGAGACAGAGGTAAGCCTTCTTGGTGCAGTGTTCATGTTGGTTGAAGGGATTAAGCAGGTTGAGGTGCATAGTTAGTCCATTTTAAAACAGTGGCATTCAGGGCTTAAACAGGTGCTGTTACAATAGCTGGTTAGGACTGGATGTATATTTTTCACTAAACCAGAAAATGCACATCACTGTTGTAATTTCCTTCTATTGTCTTTTTATTGCTGGAAAATGTGTTGCACTTCTATGATATTAAAGCACAAGTTGTACAGAGAAACAGGTGGATAATTAAACTGTTTTGTACATTCAAAAGATAATTTTGCTCATATTTAAAGCTATTTATCTACAGTAGTCATCAAGAGCACAGGTGTTTTTGCAGCAAATATCTTATTACACAGTGTGTAATGATTCTCTTTTGTGGCAAATTTTATGCACAAATGATTTGTTCTCTCCTTTAACCAACAAAGCAAACGTTTATGGATGATTGCACAGCATGTTTTTCGTAGGAGTAACAATGTTCCATTTAATTCTTTAATCTGGAGCAGAAGGAATATCACTAGACCTGCTTCTGAGGGGGGGGAAGTTAGAGTTGCTGAATATAAGGCATGCCCAGAGTGTAGCCAAACATAACAAGGAGGCAGTCGAGAGGAACGACACAAACACAGGTTCCATACACTGTACACTGTGATGGCCTGTATTAAAGCAGAGCTCTGTGCTGTCTTCAGTAAAGTCCTTCTTTCAGACTAGCTGTGTAGGATTCCTCCTGATAGGTCTGTTTTTGCCAACCAGTTTATTCACTAAAAGTTCATAAAGTTCATTCTGGTGTCATGAAGGTACTAGCGCTATAATCAGTATCTCAGCATGCTAATATCAATACCTGCAAAAATAGAACAGAAAGACATTTTTTTTCCTTCTTTTTTTGTGTGTCCTCATTTTAAAATAGCAGCACGTTTCTTGGTTTTCAACCAATGAAAGATCGATGTGTGCAGGTCTGTGAGTGTTACATCTCTCCAAGTGTCTGCATGAATAAGTGTGAGTGTGTGTTTGTGTGTGTGTAAGCACCATCTCTGCTGAATGAAGCTTTTCCTCGTGAGCAGTGGCAAGTTGCTGCCATCCTGTCCACAAACCTCGGTGGAATTTGGAGTTTGAGTGCAGAGACAAGCTGCAACCGGGACTCATAAAGGCTCTCTGTAAAAGCTCAGGGGTCGGGTTAGCTCAAAAACCTCTCTCACCTCTCTTTCTCACTTACTTGTGCTGCTCTGACTCAAGTTTTTTTCCTCACCTTCTCCATCTAACCCTGAGGGCCAACATCTTGTCTGTGTGTCCCTCTCCATGGCGCTCTTCTTTTCTTCTTCTCTCTCCTTGCTCACCATTTCTCTGCCCTGGCCTGGAGGACTCTCTTTTAGCTCTTCTGTCATTTTTTGGGAGCCCCATGCATGTCTCTCTGCCATCAGAAGCTTTAAGTAGTGGCAAATTGAAATGTTTTCAGTCATTTAATCCTTAATCCTACTTTTATAAGGAGTTGACCTCATTAAGTGGTAATCAACATATGCTAATCGTATTAGTACTTTCCACTTTGGCATAACTCTTTAACTTAACAGCTAAACCCAAAGGCCTGTGCTGCAGACGAAAGAGAAGGATCATGATCAGTTGCTCTCTAGGTCAAGGCAATTGTTGAAAACAACTCCGGCTTTTGTTAGAAAATGTCCATTTGCATTTTGCTTGGGCTTGTTGAGAATTATGCTGTTTTGGGCGAAACATTCTGACCTGAAAAGCTTCTTTGATGCAGAAAATCCCACACATTTCAAAACATTTAATCATTCTGGCATTGAAGAAATGCTTACAGAAAAAAAAAATGGTATAAGTGCCAGTGTTATTAAAGCCTTTATGTAGGTTACCTGTGATTTAACTCTTGCTTATGCAGAGCGGATGTTAATTTCTTTTTGACTCTATTTGTATAAATGCATATAGCAATATCCTTCCAATTCCCTCACCAAATAATTTGGAATAAACACTCTTTACAGTGCGTGAAAAACATCTTAATAGCAAAAAACAAGATGTTTATTGGGGGTTTTATGATGAACCAAGGCAAAGTAGAGCAGAACTGTGAAGTAAAAGATTTCCAAATAGAGAAATTTAAATGTTATCCAAACACTTATGAGAACAGAGATCCATGGAAAGCTCTTGAGGAGCTGCAGAGATACATAAACTGAATTGAAGAATCTTTTGACAGGATTTCCATAGCGGTGAGATTTACAAATTTGTAATTTGATCCTTGTAGACAAATTATGAAAAAAAAGAAAGATGCTTTTTTGAAATACCACCTGTTAGCTTCCCACTGTGTATGGTATATATGAGGCATGTGAAAGAAGAGCTATTGGTAAGGTCAAAGTGAGATCAATATTTAGTTTTTCATTGAGAATTTTAAAACCATACATAAGGCTGAGCAAAAAATCCCACTATGAAACACAGAAGTGTTGCATCATGCTGTGGAGATGCTTTTTCTCAGAATAGTTGATGGGCGAAAGGACAAATGGCAGCAAGTTGGGTAAATCTAAAAGAAAATCTATTATGAAGTTGCAATGGCATAAAAATTAGTGAAATGTTTAAATGGAAAATAAGACATCCGATATTACCTGCAGTTTTACTTTTAGTTTGAAGTGTTTATATTGAGCTGAACACAAATCCTTGCCACATTACATTTCTATTTGTAAGAATTGTTAAAAACAGTGCTCTACTTCACAATTATGTGCTTTTTTAAAGGGGGTCTATAAAGTACAAGTGTCTTGTTATGTAAAATGTTGAACCAAAATCGAGAAATCAAATAAAGATTTAATGATAACATATAATACACAAAAAAAACACAGAATTGAAAAAATGAGCAGGATATGAAGTTTTTAAAGGAAGGAACCACGATAATAGACCAACTGAGAGGTTATATGGAGAGGAAATGTTGGAGAATTACAGCAAATGCAGGTGAACTGTGGAAGAGAGCAAAAAAGGAAAATGATAAAAACAAAACCCAGACATCCAATAATCCAAACAAATTGCATTAAATTTGTAACTATAAGATAACTTCCATCAAATACTTAGACCAGAATTAAATAAACAAACGTTTTTTTAAACCACACTAAGGTGGTGTGGGCATAAATTATATTTATACTTCCTAAATCTAAGCAAGCAGTGGGGAGAAAATCAACAGTAGTTATAATTCAATTTGCCATATAAAGTAGGTGTGTCGTCCTGTATGGGAGCCCCCGCTGATTAAAGATGGATAATCTTATGTGGCATCAGAAAGATTATTCCCTGAATTATAGTTGCTATTATTTCACTAATGGTCATAACTCATTTAGGAAAATATATTGAACCACCATGCACTGAGAAGTGGATATGTTGCTCTAGGAGATAATGGACCTAAGTTGGTCATAACATGAAATTGTCCCACTCAAATACTTTTACAGAAATATATTCTGGTATTTTCTTCTGCACTCTCAAAGCTTAAGAAACCCCTCTTTAATTCTGCCTCTCTGTCCTTTTTAAGGTTGACTATGAGGATGTTTTTGAAACTCGTGTTCGGACTCTTCGTCCTCAAAGCGGTGGCGGCAAGTCCCAGATTTTCCCGACAAGTGGACAATGACTCAAACGATTTAAATGAGGGAGAAGACAATTATTATCAAGTTAATTATGACTATGGAGAGGAAGTTGAGGTAAGAGAGGTTTTTAGTTGTGCTTAAACTTTCACAATCCTTGTGAACACCTCACCCTTTATTTGAAATTTTTGAATGTATTTAAAATTCTATGGTTAAATTTCACTGCATGTTGTTAACATCTGAATATATTATTGTGATTTTTTTTGTAATCTTCTAATTTGTTATTAGAAACAAGTTGCAAAATATATGTCTGCTTATACTTTGAAAAGTATGAGTATATTTTTCAAATGTGTGTTTTTGGGCTTAGGTCACAAAGTTCTTTGAGAAGACTGGAATGCTGTGGATGGCAAGCAGGGTTATTTGGAGCATTGAGAGATTTATTTCTTAGTGTTCTGCACAATTGAGCCAAAAATTCCTTAGTTTATACATAGGCCAACGATTATTATAGGGTCAGTGCCCCGGAATCCTGCATGCACCTGGAGCAGTTTCAGCAGGGGGAATAAATGAGTTGGACCTTATAAATGCCTCAGTTTTATTTGCTCTGAAATAATAAGAAAACAAACAAATCTCATAGTAGTTGAACCCTCAGATTTTAGTTTTAAATTCCTCTATTGATAATGTTGATTGTTTACTATCAAAAAAATCAAATATGAGGAAACGTACAGCTAACACACATGAAGTATTCCTTGTTTGGAAAAACTCCCAGTGGATCTAATGGATACTTACTGAGATTCCAAATCAGCAAATCACATAGCAGCACTAGATTCATCAAGGCATCATAGGTGGAAGATTATCTCCATGCATCACCCGGGGGGGGGGGGATATTAGTGCAAATCAGATTTAGATATTCTTTCAAAATTTTTATTGTAACCTTCAAGGCTTTACATTAAGAGATACCTTCCAATATATCTGATTTGATCCAGAAATATGCTTCTTGTAATCTAAGGTCATAAAACCAAAACTTTTTAGTGGTATCACACTCAGCCATTTGAAAACCCAGGCTGTGGAATGCTTTGCCTATATTTCTACGAAGTTCGGAGTGTGTGGCTCTTTTTATAAAGCAGCTACAGTTATTCTTATTCCAGGAAGCTTTCAGATAGACCTAGGCCTTTATAATGATGTGATCGTTTCTATTGTTATTTTGTGTTGCACCATGTGGTGTATTTTATTGGGGCATCCTTGTGCTGAAGTATTGTGTGACAAAATGTACTCTATATATAACCTTTTTCCTATTTTTTAACAGGACTTGGCTGTAAGCGGATAGGGGTTTCTCTGAGTATTTTAGAACACACTGTTTTTAATTGAAAACCCATCTTTCTTGTTTACTTAAAATAGTCCCAAAAAAAGGAAGACATCCAGTGAGCGTCTCTTCAGTGAAAACCACTTATTTACATCATATGTATTAAATCCAAATATATATGAATATAGATAGATAGACATATAGACATAATAGAGCAAAATCTGTAAAATACTCTTAACTCGTTTTTTTTTTGTTTTTTTTTTGTTTTGTTTTTTTTAATACATGTGTACCGCTATGAATTAAAGCCAATGTAAAGGCAACTCGGTCTACCACCTCATATTCTATGGAATGAATATAGTTACATTAGAATCAGACCTTTTTACAAACACTGAATTTATAACACTGAATGTTTATCCTCCTCAGTTGTTTATTACTATTTCTTTTTACTTTAATTCACCAAATTCAAAAAATTATTTTGTTAAATTTCAACTTCAGAAAATTCAGCTACAGGAATTAACTAGCAAATATTTGCTTGCAAAAAGATTAGCTGCAGAAATTCCCTTTCAATAATAACGGATCTCCATTCAGATCCTGAAATAGTCTGCATGTTTTACATGTCTCTCTGCTGCGGCACACCTGCTAAAAAATAACTGCATGAACTCCTCAGCATTCAACAAGTGCTGTACAAACCTAATAATCATTCTTTCATTTAATTCAGGTGTGTGGCAGCAAGTAGACATGTTCTTGGTACTTGAGGTACTTGAGGTACAGGATCAAGATCAACTGTTAATGTTCTCTCTCAAGCAAAGGTGACCCATGCTAGAATGAGTTTTTTTAGCCAATCAAATACACTCATTTGATTACATGAAACACCTGTACTTTATGCAGAAATTGGTCTCTAAACAGTTACATTGTGGTGCACCAGTTCTCATCACATCAGCCAAATATTTCATACATCACGGTATCACAAAACAAGCTCTTATTTTTTTAATTAGATGGTTCAGCTGCCATGAAAATTTAGCATTTTGATTCATGCTGATTTCCACAAGTTTTGGGAACCCAGTTAAGTTTATCATTAGCGGGTGTTGATGGTTGTGTAACGATCACCTTCAGAGGGTTAACAAAATTTTTTTCTGCAGGCAAATTTTTTTAGGGGAATTTCTGAAGTTGAATTCTTTGCAGCTGAATCTTCACAGAATGCTAATTTATAAAGTAAGTTAATTAAAAAAAAATAAAATAAGTTAAAAAAATTCCAATTCATAATTGTACAGGTTAAAAATTATGTGTTATGTTTTCAATGTCTAAAAAAGGTCTGATTCTGATGAGTCTATATTTCTTCTATATTGTTCTCTTTAAAATTATTTAACAGAGGCATGTCTTTGATATGTTTTCTTTCCAGTTTGATTGTAGGACTTGATTAAATTGTCTCTTTAAATTGTCTTGGGGTAACTTGTTGTGAACTGGTGCTATATAAATACAATGAATTAAAATTTAAATGAATATGAGAGATAGGGAGGCGTCAGTAGGCTATTTCTCTGTAAGTAAAGTCTTCAGAAGCACCAATGGAAAAAACAAACACGCTTACAATTAAAATAATGTATTTTACATGCCAAAAAACTGTGAATGTATGATAAAAATGCAATGACTTTTAAGCAATTGCTCAGATTTTATTTGCTATTCCATATTCTACAATGCACAGCTAGTTATAAAGCTGCTTTTGCTGTATCTTCTCAAACTATGCTACTATGCTACAGCTAAATGTTTGTTGGCTTTTAGAAATGTTTTTTATTTGCTGTTAAGTTGCTGAGGAATTCACCCACCAATAGACTCTGCTGACAACAACAAATGAAAAATGGCTCCCATCAGCATGAGCTAAATCATGCATTAGTTGATTTTGATGTGACAACCCTGAGCTTAACCACTGTTTGGAGCCAGGAAAATAGGATTGGCTCAGTGAATATAGCAAAACTTCTGCATAAACTGTTCACGTGGATTTACATTCAAGCAACAGCTTAAGTTAAACAATATGTAATCTGAGGTCGTTTTTGTTTTTTTTTCTAAGGGATATTTCCGCTGGCTTTAGAAAATGTTCAGATCATGGTCTGTTCTAGACAACAACACTGTATCTTTTTACCCAAACTATGGTTAAGAAATATAATTAGAGCCACTTTTGAGCTTTAATCAGTACGACTGAGCAGTGTAGTGTGAAACTATAGAGCTTTTACTCTCTCAGTTATCAAAGGTGGAAAAATGTCTAAGTTACTTAGAGCTCATTTGATAATGGTTTTTAAAACAGAATTTGATGCTGTATATTTACTTAAGACTATGTTGGGTGTTTTGGGGTTTTTTTTTTGCTCAAGGTTTCAACACAACAGCTAGCTGCATTCTTATGCTTTCCACAATGAATAAACCCAAAGGTCTGACTCATAATTGCAATACTGGGAAATCACAAATGATCTTTTATTTGTTTTTTGGTTTTTTTTTATAATACCAAGAAAGCAAGAGGCAAACACTCAGAGGATTAAGAAAAAAAATATGTTCTTCATATAAAAGCATAAAAATCTTATGGGAGAAATGAGGCAGTGATGAGCTCTTCCCTTGGAATGCTGAGTCTTTGCTTTTCATGGCCAGTTCTACTTTGGCATTCCTCTTCTTTCTCTCTGGGTTTTGTCTTTCTCAAGTGAAGATAAGCCTCATCTACATTGTTATCCAAGCAAATCATCTTCAGTCTGCTGCATTAGAATGCTTTAATCACTATCTTTGGACTCATACAGACGTTTCTTGTTTGGTCATGTTCTTTACTCTCTCGCACAACTGATGCCACAACCAGCTTTTTGTTCAGTGATGAAACACTAAGAGACTTCAAATTTGCATCTGTTTGGAAAGCTGCAAAGGAATGTATCCACTCATGGCAATTTCCCCAAAAACATTAAAGTTACGAATAAAGTTTTTTGTGTGACTTGTGACTAAGATTAATATTCCAATGGTAATATGATCATCAAAAAGGTTGTTACATTGTTTACTCCTAGTGATTTAATGAAAAATCTCAAAGGAATAGATTGATTTGATTTTGGAATGGTTTTATTAGTTTCTGGAAAAACCTAGAAATAGTACAATAGCATTTTTATATATTTAAATATATTTTTATTGTCTTCTTGGGGAAGATCTCCTAAAATTCTCTGATTTTAGATGATAGACTTAGCCCTGTCTTTTACTGTTTTTATGGCCCATATATGCTTCTGTGATCTTGGGTCATCATTCATTTTTAACCACATATATCAATGAAGAAACCGTAGCAGTAACCATTCTTGATGGTAATTGCAAACAGATAAGTAGTAAATGTATATCTTTTTCTGTGAAATTAGCATGACTCTGTTTTTTTAACGGAAGTTAGTAGAGCACAGGATAATAAGGAATGGTGCGAGTACTGTCCCCTGTGGTGCTCTTGTGTTGCTGACTACCTGATTTGACATTTGACCATTTTAGTCTTATAAACTGTGGTCTGTCTGTCAGGTAGTCTTTGATCCAGGCGATTGTTGATTCCTCCACCTGCGTCCTCTGGAGTATTTGACAAAGTAAGTCAACCTAAATCATGTTAAATGCACTGGAGAATTCAAAGAACATGATACTTATAGTACTGGTTGCCTTGTCAGTGACAGTGGATTTGTTGAAGCAGACGTATAATGGCATGTTCAACTCCAGCTCAGTGCCAATAAGCAAACTCCAGGGGGTCCTGTTAGCCGTTTGCTTGCTTGCTTAGAAGAACCAATGGAAGTTTCTCTAAGACCTTTATGATGTGGTATGTCAGGACAGCAGGTCTATAGTCTGTTAGAATAATGTAATAATTGTAGTGTTTTTATATAATGTTTGGTTAGATGATTATTAGAAATGATAGTGATGTGTTTTTATTTTAACTTGTAGTTGTTAGATACATTTCTTAACATACGTAAATATTCTTGAAGAAAGGAGACAACTTTAAATTTAAGTCTGCATCACCGTGAGAAGGGCATGCGCATCCTTTTCCCATGTCCTGCAAGGTCACAGGTGTAGCAGATGTATGATATGAACACACTGAGACTTTGTTTGGACAATCACCAAAGTAGGAGACTGAGGGGGGAGCAACGGATGCAGGATCCATATCGTGAGACAAGTTTCCTGAGATTAAGGGTTAATGATGACTGCCTGGTTTCTGAGGGTTGCCGAGAGGGTGGACTTCCTGTGTGTGGAAAGCTGGACCCTAAACAGAGGAGGATTGTTTGTTTGAATGTATACTTGTACATCTGTGTTGTTGAACCTTCATCCTTAGAAATATTGTAATTAGGTTACACCCCTTTTTCTTGACTGAATAAAACTGTGAACTGAGGCCATACGAACCCAGAACTCACAGAGGCAAGGGTCTGTGGTTCTCCGTCTGCAGGTAAAGATAATCTTCCACTCTGGTGTCTTCTTTTGATTCTTAAGTGAACAAACCTAACAAGTCACTGAGGACTGTTTGCTGAGTTTTCTTTGATCTTCCACCTCATTGGACTATCTCCTGGGTCAGGCTATGGTTGAAGAAGTGCTGTAGAATGCCACAGAGCTGCTCTGCAAATGACTTCAGGACTGTTGGGCTGACACCATCTGGATCTGGTGCTTTATTTTGACTCAGTCTGTCCAGTTGCCTTCTTTCCAGTTGACTTCCAGAGGAAGAGGAAGGGGAGGGGAGCACCATCTTCTGATATGGTTGAGAACAAATGCAAAAATACATGGGGGGGGGGGACATTTGAGGTTAGAAAGGGACGCCTCTTGTCAAAGGAGTGTTGCATGTCCTTTGATTGAACAAATTGAATGCGTTCAGGTTATTTGCTTTGACTTCCATCTGTCCTTACCTCCTTCTGCTTAAAGCCTATGATCTTCTTCATCCCTGACCACACATCTCTGATATTGATTTGCTGGATCTTGGTTGCCAACTTCTTCCTGTATCCCTCCTTGCTTTTTCCTCATCTTATATTATATTTATGTTATCCTCAATAATTCCCTGTCTGCCTTTCTGAATTATCTTTTTCTTGTTTAGCTGTTTAGCAGTTCTTTCAGGGTTCATATTGAGGAAGCATCTCACCACTATGAAGCATCTCAGGAAATTTGCTGATTTTTTCATTGCTCATTAGTGCTGCAATCATACAGGCTGTGTTTTTCATTTTTTTTGTTGTGTTTGGGTCTGGCAGCACAGATGGATAGAGTATAAAGAGCATAGTGTGTCATGGAATGGTGTATTTACATTGTTAAAGTTAGACAGCTTAAAAAGATTATAACCTTTTCTCTCTAAAATGCATTGCCATTAATTTTTCCTTTTTTTTAACACGAAAAATATGCATTAACCATTTTTTGTTTCTGTGGTCTGTCTTCTTAGACCCCAAATTGGTCATAGTGGATGGCTGCTCACAATGAGCATCATTCTGTTGGAACTTTCTTAAAGTTGACAGATCGTTTTCTAGCCTGCTGTTTCATAAAAAATAGGTGTAAAGTCAACAACGCAATACAATTTACTTTCTACTGTAATTTTAATCTATGAAACAATAGGTGTGTTTCCATCAGCTTCTTCTAAAGCCCGTTTTGAGGTATCACATCAGAAAAGCTCGATGGAAATGGCAAAATAAAAAACACCTTCAAATTAACAAAAGAGTTTCACAATTGCTTTATGTTGTTTTTGGCTTTGCAGAAGAGGGTTAATGAACAAAATTGGGAATGGAAAGACTTTTTTCAAATCAGCTCTGATTTGTCGAATTTTTTCCTCATGCGACTGATCAGTTGTTTCTGCTGTTTGGGTCTTCCTGGATATTTTTATTAGGTGTGTAATCATAGCTAGAAGCAACATTGCTATTACTTGCTGATATATTAATATAGGAACAAATTGTCTGATAGCAACACATTCGTTAGAAATATGCTCCATTACTGATCTGTGGTCCAAGTTAGATTGAAGCCTCTGTTTCCTGTTTATAACACCCATAACATGGACGATGACATATGACATTACGCTCTGTGTCGGTTGGTTAATCTACTTCAAACCAAATGGAAACATTACAAATTTTAATTTCTCATTTTTCTGAGGTCAATTTAGAAATTTGCTTAAAATTCAAACATGAGTTGGTTGGTAACACATATAATGCAATCTCTCAATTCAATTCAATTCAATTCAGTTTATTTATATAGCGCCAAATCACAACACATGTCATCTCAAGGCACTTCACAA
>JAUZNJ010030410.1:0-14802 GCA_034780135.1 Jordanella pulchra
CCTAAAAATGACTCTGCAGCATCCAAAAATGTAAAAAGATGCTCATTCGGACCTTTATAATGGTAGTCCTTAAAGGGATAATAACGAATGGTGTCGGGTGTAAAGTTCACAATAAACCCTCAATGTTCCAATCTTATGTTGTTAAAAAAATCCTGAATGTTATCAGTGAAACATTACAAACATTTTCAACTACACGTGCCCTGTATTGCCCTCAAATACAAATGGAAAGTTTAGACATTTGCAGTAGCTGATTATCAGTCCTGCATAGATGGAGATAAGATTGGTGGATAACATCGCTTTAACATTGAAGTACTAATCAATCACGATCCCTCTAAATTAGGGGAAATTATGCTCAGTTGTTGGGCAGACCCCTCGTTTTAGCCAACCTTAATACCTTTAAAAATAAATTTACTTCAATGAGAAGCTGCCAAGAAGAAGCCCATTGTTGAAATGAAACATTACAAAGTCCTGTTTGCAATTTACTACGAACAGCTTGGGACAAATGGTAACTCTGTTGTTCTTCTGGGTCTCTGATCAGATGTGATGTGTAAAGAAAGACTGAGGGTGTTTTACACCTGCTTTAAACAGACTAGTTTGTTTCGAGCGCACTCTG
This sequence comes from Jordanella pulchra, assembly GCA_034780135.1. Classification (NCBI taxonomy): domain Eukaryota; kingdom Metazoa; phylum Chordata; class Actinopteri; order Cyprinodontiformes; family Cyprinodontidae; genus Jordanella; species Jordanella pulchra. Next base: position 614 of record JAUZNJ010030410.1, read on the forward strand.
CTCTGGACCAAAAGAAATGAACGCTGAACCATTTTTTGAGGAGGTCTCATCCAGCTTTTAATTGACTCTCGAGCAGTTCCTCTTCTAGTGTGAATATAAACCGGCCTGGTTCAACCCAACTATAAAAAACATGATTCTTGTACAAGTAAACGTAGCAGTGAAAAAAGCAGTGAAATCAGACCTGACTTGCCATCTGTTGCTCAAGTGAACTAAATCTAACTCTTACAAAGGTGGTAAGAGTTAAAGATTAATGTTATTCATCCAGTCTGACTGAGGTTGTGCTATAAAAACAAGTTGGGTAAAGAATCTCAGTTTCTAGATGTGTAAAGCTAAGAGAGACATACTCCAACAGACTTACAGTTTCTGCAAGAATCGGTTCTATTAAGTGTAGACTTGAGGTGGAATGCAATTGTACGCCAAAATGTTCACTTTTCAGTGTATTGAGTTTCACAGTTCTGTTTTACCACATGTTGCCACCTAAAATCTGAGTAAAACAACAAAATATGAAAGTCTTTCCAGATGCTTTAAATCCTTTTTTTATTTGCATAAAATGTATGCATGACTATTTACACTGTTTGGATATAAATGATGTACTATTAGTGAGACTTAATGCTCCATAAAACCTTGAAAGAACATAGTGTTTTATACACACGCAGACATTTTATTCACAATCAATGGACACTGCTTTCAAGCAGGTTGGATAGTAAAGTGTTTTCAGGCGTTGGGCCAGACAGCAACTATCCTGTATGGCTTTGTTGTGCCTTGTTAGCTGTATAGATCTATGCAGTTGCGGTTTGTAAAGGCAGCATTTATTAGCACTTGAGCTGGAGCAGAAAAAGATTTATTGTGTCATGGAATTAAAGGGCATGAAATACCAGCTGAAACTGGTTGAAGTTGATGAGATTAGGGATCTTTTTTTATTATATTCTTGAAATAAACAGTAAAGCTTTGACATCATTTGCTACTGTCTGTTATTAGTTTCACATAAAAAGCTCTAATTATTTTCAAGATAATTCTAAAATATACTATACATTTATTCTAATTCTGAAAATTCTGGGGATTTCATACTGAGCATACTTGCAAGTGTTAAAGCGTGCTACGCAATTATTGGGACCCCTGCTGAAAAATGGAAAAATGCCTTTCAATGGTTAAAAAATCATCACATTTATAATTGATCACAGTTATAAATATACAGGCTAATTAAGACAGCTTTCTCTGCAGGAGCTCTTTTGGGTATAACGGTGTTTTTTTTTTTTTTTTTTTTTTTTTTTGCTTATTTATTTTTTTATGTAAAAAAAAAAGGTGTTTTCCTTTGTGTTTATTCTTTACTAAACTGGTGTAAAACAAGGAACAAATAGGAAACATTAAATGGCTTTGAGTGTGGAAAAGCTGAGTAAATAAAACAAATTTCTTTGCATAAATTTTACAGTGTAAGGTATATCATTTAATGAAATGAAACCAAAGGATTTCAACACAGTTAATTTCTACTGTGTGCTAACAAAACTCAAACAAGTTACTGCTGCACCGTTGGTGTGCACAGATCTGGCACAATAACATGTTTATGACGGCCAGAAAAACAAAAATCTAATCTGCAGGCTTTGTCTGTGGATTACTGTAACATTACCAGTGGCTGCTAATAAAGCTGTTCTAATAAATACCCTTTTAGTGGTGGAAATGTTTGCTGTAACTTTGTGGCTCAACTTTAGGCTTTTTTTTTTTGTTTATTACCATTATAGTCTTCCTTCCACTGAGGATGTTTGGAAGTTTACTTCAAATTTGATGAGAAGGTTTTCTGGCATTTATCACAAAAATAAGTCTAAAATTGTACTGGTTATCATTAACTCTTTTTAAAAGAAAGAAATGGGGGGATAATATTGAGTGAAATGTACGTTTGCTAAATCTTTGCCTTCTTCTGACTGTCTATTTGTTTTTAGAAATAAATGTGAAATGTTTAGCTGTGTACCACTGTACATGCAGCTGGCCTAAACACCTGCACCAGCATTCAGGCTGTCTGGATGTTCAGGCCTTTGTGAGCGGTAGAAAGTAAAAAATAATAAAAATCAGCTGCTAACCTTTAGTTGAGCTACAGTTAAAGTTTAATGGCCTGGCCATGATACGTCAGGAACCCTTTCTGTGAACCTCTGGCTGCATTTTTCATCTTAGTACGAAACTATTTTTTAAATTTTTTTATTTTTTTTATTTACTTGAATCAAAACAAAGAATTTTATCCTGAATTAACAAAACACTTTAAAAGGTTGTTTAGATCACCACATCACTTCTTATTGCTGCACCTAGTCTAATTTTACATGTAGACAAAAAAACATGTTGCTCACTAAACAAGCACCATATTTACTGGAGCTATTAAAAGATAGCAGTAAGTTCAAAAGTAAGCCTCCCTCTTCTCTTTAATATTTTCTTAGGCATAAGGAGTTTAAGTCTTAAAAGTAGCATTATTTATAGGACATAACTCATAGAAATTAATCACCAGTGTGTCACAAATTAGCTAAGTTATATTTTTCTGTATAATACATGCATTGTCAAGTATATAGACTAAACACCTTAAACAAGAATGCTGTTTAAATCAAGGTATAGATTAACTTAAGGACAAAGGTTTTTATGTTTAGGATGTAAATAAACCATTATGTAAAAACAAATGTAGGATAAGTACTGAAGTTCTGATGACGTAACCAAAGATGAAGATGACAGACGTCTAGGAAATGTTCGGAAGATAAAGATGCTGCCGTATTGCAGGATGACTAAGTACTCAGCTACGGCTATGCTAACTATTCTGTTGTATTTGGATAAACTTGGCTTGGTTTCATATAATCGGCCTGAATTTGGCTGAATATGTTTCATCCACTGCCGTAATCTCCTCAATCACATTATAGTGAACCATCTAAAAACATACATTAAAATGTAAAATTTTTTGTAATGTTTTAAGCTTTTTTTTTTTTTTTTTTATTAGCCGTTTTTTAGCCTTTTTTATTTTTTAACTTACATGGAGAAGGTTGCAGAGTAAATACAAAAAAAAAAACAAAGAAGAAAAAAAAAAAAATCACTTCAAAATCTGTACACTGATTTCTTACACAGGAGTGCCGAATTCGCCAGACTTCTTACATGAGGACACAATTCAGTAGATAAAGACTCAAATAGAGAGTTTACGCCCTTGTATATGTGTGGGTTTCATTTGCTGACCTGCAAAACAAGCAAACTGTTTAATTGTATTCATAATCTATTGTCAGGCCCAAACTACATTCCTTTAAGGAGTGTAAGACCCAAACCCTGTGACACACCTGCTGAATAAATGACCTTCACTTTGTTTCAGCTTCAGTAATCTTCGATCTTTCCCTCTTAGGTTTGTGGCCCATAACCCCATGCGACTGCAGAAACTCGGGGTGACGCACGTCCTCAACGTGGCAGAGGGTACTTCCTTCATGCATGTCAACACCAGTCCAGAGTTCTACGCCGGCACTGGGATTACGTACCATGGCATTCCAGCCAACGACACAGAGGACTTCAGCCTCAGTGCCTTCTTTGAGGAGGGGGCAGATTTTATTGACAAAGGACTGGCACACCATAACGGAAAAGGTGAGAATGTTCCCGTTCCTGTTCTTGTGGGTTAATCTATGTAAAGAGCTAGTTCAGTGTGGGATTTGATGTTTGAATCAGAGGTGTCTGAGGATCTTTCATTTTAACTTCCAGCTTGTTAACTGCGTTGTGCGTATTAAAGGAATTGCAAAACGTTTTTACTACGATTTTATTATGAAATGTTGTCACAGCCTTATTTAAAGACATCATTGCATTAAATCCACTGGAATTAGTGGTATGGTGGCCTCTTCAAGTTGGTGTCCTCATTTTGTGATTTTGTAACATGCATATTTTATCCTTTTTTTCAACAGATCTCGACTTTAAAACAGTTCCCATTGATTGTTTTTTATAAGCCAAGACCAGTGGCCTGTCTAGACTCTTCCAGTCCTCTTGCTCAAAGACTCCTGGTCACTCCTCACACTGAAACAAACTGAGCTCCTAGTGTCACCCGTTAAACATAGGCGACACCATTTCTTAATTAAATCATCCTCAAACGTTATGCGTCTCAAAAGTGAGGACAGAAGATAATCATGAAGCTAAATCGGAAACTCCCCTGAGCCCAGCCCCACATTCTGGTATCAGATCATGTCCCTCTTTGTCAACAATGGCAAAATCTTTTATATGTTACACAACTGGTTCTTACAATGGTTTGTTTAAACTTTGGAACTTTAAACACTTCTAGGGTGTTTAAAGGACCAAAGAGCAGAAACCGCGAGGGAGCCGAGTGTTGAATTTGATCTTGCTGCCATGTCAGGTGTGCTGTACAGCAACAAAGAGAGCAGAACGGAGGAAACATTCAGCCTCAGGAGAATACAGGCCTTTTCCACCTCAAAATCCTCTACAGCTCTTCAAAATTTAAAGAGAACGTATCCACAACTACTGTGGTATGCTGAACCATACTTTTTGTGTCATGATAGCTAACTGTAACTGGGGGTATCTCTAATTACAAGGCAGGTTGACAAAACTGAGAGAAGTGTAGAAGTAAATAAAGTGGAAAAGAGAAGAGATGGATGAGCTGTTGAGAAGAAGGTGCTGGAGCTCTGCTTTGTGTTTGCTGTTGCAGAAGTAAGAAGATATGTTCTGCACATTAGCTGTGACATTTTATAGCTCTCAGCTCCAAAAAGGTCATGGTCAAGATTTTTAACGAGGATCTGCACTCTTAGTAACAGGGGAGAAAACAGTTTGAGTGGTTTTGATAAAAAGCGGCTGTTGATCTTACAAGTATGCAAAATCGATCAAAGCATAACAAAGAAATTAAGTCTACAACTATGTCAACATTAAAGCAAGGAGTCTTTTTAAAAGGTAGTTCACTTTAAACTCTGGGGTTTTCTATCCTTGAGAGTTTATTAGAAGAATTTTAGAATGTGTGGAGATTATTCTCACCTTGAAGTCTTCACCATACATAGGATGTCATTCCTTTGTAATACAACTTTTAGAAGGAATACGCTTGTCCTAAAATTATATTTTAAACATGGATATACTGTATGCATTATAAAAAGTATGCTAATCCTCTGCACACTATACACACACAATTGTTTTACAGCCTCCTTTTGTTTCACTTACTGTAGCACTAGAGGCTATCAGCCGATCGGTCTGCTGAGGTGTTGAGAGCCAATCAAAGCTTATAATATAGTGGGTGATGCTGTATTATAAGCCTGAAGTTTCCCTCGGTGTTTTATAATACAGTGGGAGAAACTCCAGTCCCTGTCATGTCTGCATGGCGTCCACAGTGATTTCCAAAAGCACTGCTGGGAGTTCACCACTCTGCATGTCAGCTGCAGTGTCCACACCCTGGACAACGTCATTTAATAAGAGGAGCTTCAGCTGCGTGAAGCTGACACCCCACCCGTGCGAAAAATTCAGCAAATAGACTCAATGGTTAGTGCTGCTTTAGTACAGGTTTGTACAGTTATGGCTGTTATTTGTAAAAATGAAAATCAGATATTAAAGATTATTTCTGAAGTCATCCAGATGTCAACCATCCCCCCATTAAGCTTCAAACTAATTCAAAATTATTCTACGTTTTCAGTGCTACTTGATTTGTGTTAATAAAACTGTTGTTTGTTCTGATTTGTTTTTTTAGGTAGCATCATGTTAATCTCATCATGGTGATTATCAAAATGAGACCTAACAAATGTTAACCAGATATGTAGTTATAGTTAATGATGACGTTGCTGTAGTATTATCCCAAAACACAGGGGGCTGTAAAATACGTAACCAGTGGAAAGACAGTAAGGTAAAAAAGAAAAAAGCTGTCTGCTCAATCAAAAGAAATAATTTCTTATGAACGTTACTTGTTTTCTTGCAAAGTTTTATACACTGCAGTTTTTACCACATTGGATGTCTTTGTAAAGGATATTAAACTTTACCTCAGTATTTCTGGACTGTATTTAATGTGTAAAATCAAGGGGGCTGGTGATCAGTTACATGAGAACAAGGTGATAACAATCAGCAGAAGGACCGGCAGCTCAGTTTGGACCTTCTCTGTGGTGATGAGGGAAATTAAAAAGAAATGCTGAGATGAGTTCATATGAATTTGAACAGGGTGTATTGAATAATAAACAAGAGAACAACATCAAAATAAGAATCTAAACCAATATAAGAAAAACAGAACCCAACAAACAGAATGGACCAAAGCCAGCAGATGATGTGGCTCCCAAAATCAATACTGATTGTGGAAAACCTTACAGTAGACTTCAGGAAACCTGGATTTTTGTCCCTCTTCACTCTATGTGATCTTTATTTATTATTTAAATAAAAATAAATAAATGCAACAGAAAATTTCAGTCTGAAAAATTCTCCATAAATGAAATACATTATAGACAACCCTGAGCATCCTCCTTAGAAGACTTTTAAACAGTAGTGTCTTTAGTCAAAGTCCGCTGCAAGGAGATCCACCCTTAACATCCACAACAACTTGTAGCAGAATCAAAAAGGTATCCCCTTTTAGTATTATTTTTGTATTACACTTTTTCCTTTTGGTAAACTCCAACTCTAATATTTTTTGTTTTATGAAGCTGTTTTATTTATAAATGTTTTCATGAGCTGCAAGTTATAAAAAATAAAAGCCCAATCTATATCAACCTGTTTATATAGGTTGTTTATACGTGTATGTTTTATACAGTTACGGAAATTAAAGATGCTCCAATATATTCTGGTGCATTTGCATTTTTGACTGTTGCTGATAAACGTTATATAAAAGGGGAAAAAGCGGTAAAATGCAAGACAAATCTAACATGGAATGAGGTGAGATATTGACTGAAGGTATTAGCCAAAGATCCGACATCTTTAACAGGATGATTCAGATTGAGCATTGATCCGTGGTTGGCAGGAGGATTAGGAACAGAAGAGGTCGTGTCATTGGGAGAGGTTTGTTCTCAGCCAATATGGAGGAGGAGAGGGAAGGATATGAGATGTTATAAATAGAATAAACTAGAAGAAGGACACAGAGGGGGTTGGGTTTTCAAAGGAAGTGCAGAATCTGCAGATCTGACCCGAGACCAGTATATAAGCTGTTCTGTTATTTTAATTCACTCATGAGATTTACATGCTACCAGATTTAGTCATTGCATATAACTGGTGGAGCAGTATAGGCTGTACAGATACAGACCATGCTCATCGATCTAAGTGTGGATTTGTGACTGATTTCTGCAGCAGAGGTTCTGTGTTGCATCTCCTGGCAGAAAAACTGCTGTCCTCAGCAGCTTTAGTCACAGCATCTGCCCCCTTAGTTTTCTTTGTTTTCTTTATTAATTCATCTTCTTGTTTTGGCTCCATACTTCTTAAGCCTAAAGCTACCTTTATTCTTAGACACCAGCAGTTTTACAGTTTGATAACTCTGCTTAATTTCTGTTACTTATATCTAATTATGTGGATCCTTATTGTTTTATTTCTTAAGTATTCAAGAATTCAAAAAAAAATTGTACTTAAGTCTTCTTTCTTCTGTCTTGTATTTTTAGAGATGTACTAGTAAAATGATCTTAATCCAGTCATTTTATCTTAATCAGCCTTAGTTGGTAATTTGCAGTTTAGATACTGGAGAATCTGAACTCTGTCTTATTTTTTGAATATTTCAAAACTAAATAACCATTTGCAGCCATTAACTACAAGCCTGATCCTTCCAAGTTTGGGATCTGTTGATTATTTTTTTTTTACATAAATGGCTAAAATCTTTATTTAATATGCAATACTAAAGTGGCACCAGTAAAAAAGCAGTGTATTGTATGAAGAGGTCAATAACTGCAAATTCTTGTTGTAAAATCTTTTGATTTAACCAACATCTTCTGTTTGTCTGGAAGCTCCATTAATGATTGTTTGGTTTAGAGCAGAGATTGATAAGAGTCCCTGAAAACTGTACTCAAGTTAGAGTACCAGTACTACAACATTTCTTACTCAAGTAAAAGTGAAAAAGTATTTGGTAGAAAGGCTACTTGAGTACTGAGTAATTGTTGGATACTAACATTTGATTTAATGTTTAGAAATAATGCTGTTTGCAGATTTTATGTACAAGTTCTGGTGTTTTAAAGACTCAAATGCAAATAAATGTCATAAATATTAAAGAACAAATCCATGCAGAAGAAATACTATAACCATATTTTCCCCACGTAGAACTAACCCAACCGTTACAGGAAGAACTGTATATATGTTAGACTACGGTGAAGGACTGCCACTGGTAATTTCTACTGTTTAATGTATGTCTACCTGATCCTGGAATGGATCAAATTACTCACAGAAGACAGAGTGGTCATGAATTTAACTCAAGTACTCAATAATATTACTTAAGTAAAAGTATGACGTACAGCACAGCAAAACTACTCCTAAAAGTACATTTTTTTCAAATTGTTACTCAAGCAAATTTAACTAGTTACAAGCCACCTGTGTTGTAGAGAAACAAACACTAGATTGATGGCAAAGATATTTTCCAACCGCAAATACTTGAAGTTCATTACCAAAATAAGATGTCCAATAGAAGCAAGCTAAAAGCTGTTTAGCAATTATCAGAAGGTTTTGATTGTTGTATTGTTAATAAAATTCTTCTAAACTGATTTATATGAATGCCTCTTACGGTTTTGATGTTGTCCTCCAGGGAAGGTGTACGTCCACTGCAGAGAAGGCTACAGCCGATCTCCGACCATGGTTGTTGCTTACCTCATGATGAGACATAAAATGGACGCCCGACAGGCTCTGGCCACCGTGAGGCAGAAGAGAGAGATTGGCCCCAACGACGGCTTCCTACGCCAGCTGTGCCAACTTAACGAGAAGCTGGCAAAGGAGGGCAAGCTGAACGGAGAGGTGGGGAAAACAAAGACCAAATGAAAACAGGAGAGATGTGTAAAGGACCCGTCTCTTCCTGTCAGGCTGATTGCTCCCTGACCAAACCAGCACCCATCTAACATATCAGGGGTACAAACATGCATTTAGCTCTGTAAATACGTGTCCTTCATGTGTGCACAAACAGTTCAATTTTCCCATCTTCTCTATTACTCCAAACTTCACCTCTGGGCAGAATATCTCTAAATTTGAAAAATGACACGTGTACCTTCAAAAGGCATTCCTTTAATTTCCCCAAGTTAATAAGACAAAAACTTTCCCTGATTTTTAAGGTATTCTTACAAATTTGTATCAAACAGAATATTATAGCACAATCATTCCATAGTTTTCCACTGCCGGAATGTCAGTGATTCTCTGCGAACTGGAGTAAATTTCAGAAAGGAGAAAAAAAAATAACAGAAATTTCTGTTCATGGAGAAAAAGTGGATGAAGGAAAATCCCAAACATTCCACAAACTGAAAAGATATCCAGACCTAATCCATAAAATACTCTTTATTCCTGCTGCTGCTTTGCAGCAGATGTTTAATGCACAAAAAACAAAATGAATACACCCTCTCACTCTCGAATGCACCTTCACCCTGGCTATTGCGTTTCACTTTTGGCCTCTCGTTTGACAACGTTCGCAGTAAAAGAGTCAAAACCCCAAAGAACAGTAAGGGTTTTGGTAATTAGAAATAATGAGTTGTGTGGCTCGCTCATGTTGTCTGTATTTTTTAATTGGATTGTGAGCCTAGTTAGTTCCATGTTAAAACGGTAAAATGGAAATATCTGTTTTAATTTTATTTATAAATAAACTGCTTTGTGAGGAAATCCATACCCTCCAGCTGGAGAGAAGAATCCTCAATCATCCACTTCCCATGATAAGGGAATAGGGAATAGAAAAGGGGAAGCATTCTGATTGCAGGTAGGTTAAGATCAGGTTTCTAGTTTACATTTTGAGTCTTTTATAAAATCCCAGTAATAAATCACAAGTCACAGTCAAATTCTTTTCACTCGGGTAGAATAACTTTAGTCCCACAATAAGAAATGCTAATTTAAATAAAAGGCGTAGTAAGTTGAAAGAGAAAATGTACTATTTATTATAAATGTATTTTCCTTCAGGTTCTTTTTTTGTGTTCCATTAGTTAGAGTTTTTACTCCCTGGAGTAACTTGGACCTTGGTGAAAGTGGCCTCTGTTGAGCTGTGGTTAATTGTGTAGACCAGGAAATGTCAGCATTTTTAGAAAGATCTATCTTACAGATTGATTTTGTTCAGCCTTAGACATGTGCACATAAGTGGGGCTTGACATTAACCTTCTTGCTCATCAGCCGCTGTGGTTAGTGGTTTTCCAAAGCTACTGGCCACTCAGCATTTTCAGTGGCCACATTTTTGTTGTTTGGATTAATTTGATTAAAGCCGACTACTGAATGACTTGGCACCAAAACACGTTACAGACTTTTCGGTATCGGACGTCCAGACCTCTCCGGTAACAAACACACAGAAAGCTACATAAAAGCCCTGAAATCCTCAGCTGAATAAAACCCATTTGTTTAAAGCGCCCTCTGACTGTGCTATCTGAACAATATTAAAGTCTAAAAAGTGAAATATAAACTCCCCTTGTCTTTGTATGAAAATATGCAGTTTACAAAGGAATAAAAAGTGTAGTTTCTTTAAATATTGAAAGAGGTCCAGGGAAGTGGAAGATTAATTGAAAAGATAAAAACTGAAATAGAAAAAAATCTAATGAATACTGTTTACAGCAGTAAATACTAAAATAAAGAAACAGTTAAATGCATGAGATTTAGAATATAGAAAACACATAAAAACAGTCAGTGCAGCAAAAGTCATTCACCCCTTAGTCAAATACTAACCATTGAAAATTACTCGTAGTTCATAGATTGGTGCGTGTTAATGTCGAGCCCTAAATGGTAACCTGACCTGAAAATCACCTCAACTGAACTGAAACTGACTCAATACAAGTTGAAATCAAATCTCTCTTTATTATGCAAATAGATCAGGATGTCATCAGCATGGCAGGGAGCAGGAAATGTAAAGTTTCCTTAATGTAGACTCTGAGGGCAACAAATAAGAGATTAATGGCAAAAACCCAAGATGGATCCTTGAGGAATCCCAGAAGTGAACAAGACTTTCAGAGTGGGAATATTACTTCAATTAAAGCAGCATACGTGTAATTAGTGTAACACGATGTAACAGGATGTGGGTTAGCCAGCCTGAGTTGTGCTACTGTTGTGTTTTGTTGTTTTTTTTAAGTGAGACAAGATGTTTTTCCTGGTGGGTTTTCTAATCAAAAACATGCTCACAGTTGTATTACCAGAAATCCAGTTCCATCGAACTGACTCCTTCAGTACTGTGCACTCTGCTCCAATCCATTTAGATAACAGCAATAATGTATATCTGAAAAAGGCAGACACCCGAGAACTCAAATATAAGCAGCACTCTTACATAAATGTAGACTTTATGAGCTTTATCTGTCACCAACGTTCCAGCTGTGTGGACGTTTAAAAACCCAGTCTCAATCTAGAGGCCTTACAGTGTCAAACGTGTCAGCTGGGAAGGATGCCATTGGCCTTCAGTCGAGAGCGTTTCTGTCATCGCACCAGAGAGTAAATCCACTGCCAGCTCCCTTCACCCACAGCCCTTCAGCTGGTATCAGATGCCACTATTTCATCAACACCGTTTGTCAAAACACACCCACCCCCCTAAATGTGTGCCAAACAGAAACTCATGCACACATAAACACTTGTTTTGTTTGTATGCATTGAAGCATTGCGATATATGTCAATACCCTATCAGATATATGAAATATAATCCTATTTGGAATGAATAACCCAGCAGTACTCATGTAACACCCTCAGTTCTATAGTTGTTTGCTAATGACATGCATTAGTGGATGGAGTGTAGATGCATCTGTCCAGGGAAGGATGATATCCACAGTAGATCTAAGTTAAATACAGATATAATATAATACAGTCTCGGCGCAACAATCCAGATTACATAAACTCAGAATCTGGTGGGACAAATATTAAAATGGCTTTTACTCATCATTAATGCCGCCATTAATTCCTTTCCCTATATATCTGTATACATCATAATATATATATGTATATGTATACTGTATATACATATTTAAGTGTTGACATATATGAATGTAAAAGCAATGTGTCTATAATGTGTAGGTATCGTCATTATGTCTTTAGATCTCATGTTATATTTGTGTAAGGGTCTCTCTGCCATTATTGCTGTTTTTGACTACAAAACTACATGTACATTAATATTCAGATTTGATGTGCATGTCAAGTTGTTGTATGGTTATTATATTTAAGTCTCTTTATTTTAACCAGAGATGCACTGATCTACCGTACTGGCCAGGTTATTTTTGATTTTCTGTGATCAGTGAATTGTTGGTTATATTGAATTGTTAGGATTTTTTTTCTTGCCCTGTTCATTAAATGCATCAAAATAGAATTTTCCTAATATCTTTTGGCTGTAAATGCATCAAACAATGGCATGCCAGGGTTCCTATGCTGTCTGGAAAGTATGGGATTTGTTACCTTTACTTTAAGTATAGAGAAAGGAGAACTAGGTATATAATAATGTTATAAGATTGTGACCTCTTCCAGGATCCAGAAGAAAAACAGTTGTTTATCATTGATTTGCCAAAACAAGACAGAATTGTTAGTCCATGTTTTTCTTTTCTTTTTTTCCAAATTAACTATAGTATCCACTTATAAATATGCTCATTAGGAAGTTTAAATACTTGGATTTTGGCTCTTCTTTTGTCCAATAGAAACACGCAGATCAAGATTTTACAGATATCTTGCTGTTCTTTACTGGGTTCTTGAAAATTGCAGTATCAGAAAACAAAAATAAATAAACAAAAATAGAAATAATGTTTGTATTGTTTCATATGCAAGAATGTCTTGAATATTTCTATATTTTTTAGCACATGGGGATTTCACTGGGATGAATATCTGGATCACAGAGGAATAAGGCGCAGCTGCTTTCTGCTTCCACAGGGTTTTAACTTAAGGCCGGTGCAGCAGATCCAGAGGGGAGACGGCTGTCTGTTTGCATCAAGGTTTTACTTACGTAGTTGCACATTAAGGCTACTTGTGGACATTCTTACCTAAATCATTGGCGGGAACAAGGATAGCGACTTTACAGCGCCAAAGCCACAGACTTTTGACTACTTTAAAATTTGTTTTCTACATTAGACAATTGTTGTGTTTTCTTAACAGATTAAGGATTTCAAATATGGCCCACTTCCCAACTGTAACTTTGAAATCTGAGATCTTTTTTTTCCCAGGCAAGACTTGTGATTGTCAAATACTAAAATTATATTTCTGTTGAACCCGGTTCATTCTGTTCAATTGAGTGAAGTGAGGCCAGCCTGAATATAAGAGCCCATATAGAAGTCAACATGACAAAATGTTGGTTACTAACCTTTTACCACTTTACTCAATGAACAGTCAGCTTCATCATTTGGGTTCTTATAGATTTGTTGAACACAGAAAAAAACAACACAAAACAGTATAGTTTATAAGAACTCTGGCATGCAATTAAATCATAAGTGGGTCTAAAGTTAGGGTTATATGCTGCAATGCACAGAAAAAGAAAAAGCCTGATTGGTGCATCTCTAATATTTTGTCCCAATTTGAGACACCCTGCAGTTCCTTCATGAGCTATAGCCACGTGCACAGTGATTATCAATAATGTATCCTATGACTTACTAACAGCAGTCACCATCTAATGTTATTTTTGAAAAAGTTTCCAGCACATTTTGAAAGGATATGTGTGGAGAATCATGTTTTTCTTCAGACTGATGTTCCATTTCACCATACATGTCTCTCATATGTTCTGTTTATTGCAAGTTTGAGGTCTCACAAAAACATCTGGTTTACTTGGAGGTTCAGTCATGTTTAAACAACTCCACACAACTTTAGTTTATTGTAACTCATAGAGGATTTAACACAGAGCAGCTTTTTCAATGACGCATCGACCTTAAATTTGACAGCATAGTCTTTAGCTGCATCATATAAAATTTTTCAATATGGGAAGCTTTACATAAGATGACCTTTACTTCAGGAACAAACGGCATCTGTTTAGCCTTGCAGATATTCTCATGTCACTGTCGCCCCCTAGTGACATAGAAACAGATGGCGTGATCAACTAACAGCCGGTTTTCTTTGTGTATGACTTTAATTTCACTTTGCAAACTTTGGGTGAACGGAAGATGAGACTCAAACTCTATAATCGTGTGTGTATATAT
>JAUZNJ010030411.1:0-14802 GCA_034780135.1 Jordanella pulchra
CCCCCCCCCCCCGCCCCCCCCCCCCCCCCCCCCCCCCCCCCCAGTGAGGGAGGGCGGGGACTGCGGCAGCCGCAGAGGCACCTCCTCTTCCACTGAAATGTTTACAGCCTCGCTGTAGGAGGAGCAAGAGGGGAGCCAGAGTTCAACCAGATTTTATTTCTTGGAAATTTAGGGGTTCTGCTACTGAGTCCAGAAAAAGAAGAGTGGATGGGTGTGTGGGTGGGGGTATGTGAATGATTCTGGGACAGCACACGCTGTAGATGCACAAACAGGAACTTTGTGTCTGGGCAGTCTTCTTAAATCCATTGACTTGTACATTTTGTTCCTGCAGTACAGAACTTATCGAAAAAAGGAATCTGTACTTTTTAGTAAGACAACCCTAAAATGTGAATGTTTCTATTGCTTGCGTTTAACGTGGGAAAACAATCCTTATATTCAAAAAAAAAGTACAAACTCCTACACTCATGTCCTCTTCTTGTTTTGTAACGTTTGAAACATTGCTCAATCTCTGCACCCTGAAAACAAAAATGTTTTCTCAGAAGTGCCCTGGACACCCCCTTTTTTAAGTAAAGGGTTTGGAAATGGCGGTTTTACTTCACTGTTGAGGTTGACTAAGAGATTACTTGAGGGAATTTAAAAATAAAAGGTTAATTATGATAGTGATTACAAAGTCATATTATCTTACAGGTGAGAACAAAGAAGTAGATTTATTATTCATTTCTAAACAACTTCAAGTTATTTTGCTTCCAGTCAGAAATTGAAACTAATGGCATTTCTTATTGTGCAGTAAGAAGAGTCGCTTTACATTTTTTGTTTTGTTTCCTTTTTATATTTATCTGTATCTGTATGTCTCTTTTTTTTCCATGCCAAATGAGTTTGCATCAGCAGTCAAGAGTTCAAACGTGGCTTCAGGGACAACCGGGCTGGGCTAAGGGGGGTGTGTCACTGAGAGTAGAACAGACCAAAGCAGTTATTTTTGCCTAACGCCTAACAAACATTGCACATATGTCTGCCATGACAAATAACTTGTTAGTTTCTTTAGTCACCTATAAAAACTTTCAAACCAACTTGTAAACAAACTGCATGTCTTATTGATAATAATATTAAGCAATCAAATGAACCGTTTAAAAAAACAAGAGTGGTTCGTTTTGTGCTTGTTTTGACAACAGATTACACATAAACTAATGTTCTCATTTCTACACTAAATCAATTTATACACTGCACAAAATGTAGTTTACAATGCCACTTGGGTTGCTTCACTGGCACTTCGAAAATGTTAATGTCAACCTATAATATTTATAGGTTAAATACTGAGGCAAAAAGACTGATTGTTCGTGTATGAACCAAAAATGATCCACATTTCTCAGTTTTATTGAAAATGGTTAGGAATGCAACACGCAGCGTTCTACTAATAAATGTTGCACTGTCCTGGGTATATTTGATTTTTAGTTTCATGTGTATACAAATATAGTTTAACCCATTTAATAGTTGGGGTCATTTTACTAGAGGTATTTATTAAAGAGGTAAGTCGACCTTGAGCTGATAAAAGCCTGCAAGTTTGCATTATTTGTTTGGGAGAAAGAATTCAACACACTGATATTGTTTATTTCTTATTTTACCATAGTACTAAATACATGTGTTTCATCACTTTTCTTTTTGTTTCAATGAAAATTATTATTTCATTATTATGCCATTTTACTTTAAAAGTATTTACTCTAGTTTCAAGCTAAACTTTAAGGTAAACTGTAGACTTAAACCCCATATTTCCCAGCCATTTTAAACACAAACGCAACATCAGGTTTGCTCTGCGGTACAGGCAAACAGATCCCTGCCTCTGATTGGCCTATTTCTCTGTCACTCACTCAGAAAAAAAAGGCAGAGGATTCATCGTTGCAATCAGCCAATCGCAGCGCAGGTCTATTATGACACAGCGGTATTCCGCGAAATTGTTTCTTGGAGTTGAGAGAACTGGCTGTTGCTCGCTGTAAAATAGTACAAGTGGGGGCAGAAGAGGAGACACGGGACGGCGTCTGTCACATTAGCGCAAACGGAACAAATAAGGGGGAAAGGGACAAAGAAGAGAGGCGCACAACTGTTATCTCTCCTGAGCCAGCATTATTTGACCGCCCAGCATCCACCAGAAGTAACATTTCGTCTTTGCGGGACAGATTCTGCGAGGACGACACGTGTGGATCATTTCCCAAGGAGGACTGCGGTCTATTTACGATTTTCTCTCCTGTTTGGTTTGGGTTCTTTTTTTTTGTTTTACTCTGCAGCAACTTTGCACAGACTCTCTTTACTCCACCCAGATCTGCACCAGTGATGTCGGAGGTTGGTGTAGCTGTGGACTGCGTCCCTACTCGTCCTCTGGAGAGAACAGAGGACGCCTTGAAAGATAACCAAGAAAATGGCACTTTACTAATGGTCGCGATGATATTATTGGATTTAAAGAAATGTGGTCCAAATCCTGTCAGCGGCGGGGAGAGCAGATGTCTCGGTGGGATCATCGAAGCGGGAAGGCAGGAGAAAGAGAAGGAGGAGCGGGGGAGCAGCCGGGTGTCGCAAGTTCTCAATGCGAACCGGAACAAGGCGCCCGGCAGAACGGAGACCCCCGAGAAGAGGCACGGCTGCCCCTTTGCCGGCTGTGGGAAAATGTACGGAAAGTCGTCCCACCTCAAAGCCCACCTCAGGGTCCACACTGGTGAGTGACACGCCTACAAAAAGTCAACGGCTCGGTTCTGTAGACGCCCTGCGCCACTTGTAGCTTTCCTTAACCCCCTCTATATTATTAGTTTAAACGCATAGCGTTACATTTAAAAGTCAGAGTTTGTTATTTTCTATATCTGTGCCTTTGTGTGCCATTTGAACTGTAGGAGCATATGTTACCGCACGTTATAGGACAGGTGTTCCGATGGGTTCGGCTGCTAAGGGAGTGACCGACCGGGTCAGAACACGCTGCCACTGGCTGAGCGGGCTGGAAAGAGGCGTGCGCTAGATAAAGATGTGTCTTAATATGTTGTTGACACGCAGCAGGACGCGGGTCCCTGTGAGAACATCGCGTTCTTCTCTTCGCTCTGTGTTTTGGGGGCACAATAAATCACACCGATGAACGCTAGTTAACTCCAATCACTGTATATTTGGGGTAAATAGTTTAATCCTCAACTTTAAGGAAGTTGACATGTCGCGTTAGGGCTTATTTCCAACCCGCGGATCAATCCGACCCAGTTGTCACTGTATGTTCTTGGCCGGAGATAACCCCCACCCCCTGCACCACCGCTTTCTTATACATCACCCATCATCTCCATCTCCACACCCCTTCGTCCGGTTGTAAACAAGAGCGGACATGTGGTTTCAGGAGAGCACGTGGAGGAAGAGGTGGGGTGTGGCCTCATGTGGGGTTATTGTCTTCTAGATATACGAGCTCAAGACGAGCATCGAATAAAACATGTTTCCCATTCTCAAGAAGAAAACAAAAAACAAATGTTTTTTTTTACGTATCTTTATGAACATGTAGTGTCTAAGATACACCTGTTTTTATATATTATATCCTTCTTCTGTTGGATCATTTGGAAAATAAGTCTTTTTTTTTTTCAAAGTGTCCATCCCTTGTCTGTATCTATTTACCCATATGTTATAGTACAATCTAGATAGATCGTTCAGCTAACCAACCCAAAAATCATATTCGTGGGCGGTCTAGGGGGCTAGCAAAGTCCAGGGACTAGAACTGGTGCTGGCCCCTCTTATAGCCCCTCTGTTCAAGGCTCAACACCAAATCAGTTTTGTATATGATAGTGATATTAAATGGACACAGGAACTGGAACTGATTGCTCACCTTTTTTCAATAAACAGGTTTATTTTAACAATGATTGAAAAATTAAGGTGTTGCACCTTTAGCTTAAGCCCTATTGTGATAGGATAGGATTACAATCTCCATCTGCTAGATCAAAGCCTGGATCTGTGAGTGGCTTTTTGGTTCTCTTGGTATAATAAATGTTGAACTTTTACCTTGTCTTTTTTATTTTATTCTTTTGCTCCATGACCTTATAAAAAAAATAATACGGGTCCCACTCTGATCCGCTTGGTAAATTGGTCAAGAATTTTCGACTTTACTCTGAAAGAACAAGCTTCATACAGACTCAAGGCCAAGACTGAAACCCAGGACTGGCTGGTGTTTGTATAAAAGGTCATATATGTCAGCATGTAATAAATCACTTTATATATTAGCATTAACAATATGATATTAAAACCATTGTTAATGCTGTCTTATCATAAAGGCTGTATAATGCAGTCAGGTAATCACTCATATTGTTATCAGTCACGTAAACACAATTTTTTATTTTGGTCTCTTAATAAAAGGCTATATTTAAATTAAGCCTTGAGGGGGATGGTTTTAACTAAATGTTTGTGTGATTCTTATTGACTTTATCAGGGGATATTTTTTTCAGATCTAGAAGGTTATAAATTACGTGTTTACTCTATTATGAATAGCATCAACAGTTTATGATTAGCACTGAAAAATAATTTTTCTGATTTCACTTTTGCCTATGAACTCATTCCACTCAGAATGAGCTCAGCACTATAGATTAGATTACTTTAAAAACCTAAATTTATAAAAAAAAGATGTTTCTGTTTTCTCAGGGGAACGACCCTTCAAATGCACCTGGCCGGAATGCAGCAAGAAGTTCTCCCGATCAGACGAGCTTACGCGCCACTACCGCACGCACACAGGCGAGAAGCGCTTCAACTGTCCGCTGTGTGAAAAGTGCTTCATGAGGAGCGACCACCTGACCAAACACGCCCGCCGACACGTGGGTTTCCATCCCAGCATGCTGCAGGGCTCCAGCATTGCCAAGAGACGGCGCTGCTCCATGTCCATGTCCTCCTCTGACTCTGGGGACCAAAGCCCTGCAGGAATGTGAAACACCTACTGTCTCCCTTCAGATATATATTCAGAAGGTGTTTATTAGAAGCTACCATACCCTGACATACCTCCACATGAATCTCAGTCAGCCAGACAAATATTCAGGGACTTTCCTTTCACATGTGCAACTGCAACTGATTATCATTTAACTAGGAGTTCACTGACTCATTCCCTGAGGTAATTTGTATTTATTAAGGGTTGTTCAGGGTCTGACAGGGATTTCTAGTTTTTTGTTTTTGTTTTTTTTTTTTACTCAAAAAATCTAAAAAAAAAAAAAGGAAAAATAATAAAAAAAGTACGTAAACAGTGTTGCTCTTAGAAACTCTACTTGTTAAAATCACGTTCCATTTAAAGATGAAGTCAGCAGCCAAACATCAGCTACAGCATCTTGCAATGGATCAAATCTTAGTGAGATTTTACGTTTTTGAAACAGTCCTAAAAACTACAGTGAAGATTCCTACGGAATTTATTTTACAGTTACTTTTCCGTCTAATACAATGTGAGTGCACTATCCAGCAGTATTACCTTGTAAATATATTAAACAGACAGGATATAGACTCAGAATAGTGTGAATAGTTGTTATTAGAGTGTAAAAAAAAAAGGTTAAAGTATATAGAGATGCAGCGCTTACTTATTTAATTTCGTATATTTGGCTACGGACTTCAGCTGTGCTTTAAGCTGCTTCAACTGAAATATTTTTTATGCAATGATGAACTTTGCAAATACATGCACGAGAAAATATGAATATATTTACAATAATTCATCAATCTCATGGCAGGGGGATCCAACGTCAACATTTGTGTTGTTTCATACAGACTTTGATTCTCTTAGCGGTGTAGAAAAACATAACAGGGTAAAGCCTTTTAAAATCTGAAGTTATTATAAAATATGTTTGCTTGTTTTCATTTTCTAGACCATGATCGTTTTGTCAGTGTGTGCCTTTGTAGCAGAGGAGAATGTCGACATTGCAATCTCTGGGAGGGTTTATGTTTTTTTTTGGGGGGGGGGATACCACTTGAATGGACTTTAGATTTTCCATATTCTTCACGTTGCATCTTCTCAGAAACACTTTACAAATCAACAGAACAGAGACTGTCGCTGATACCAACCGTGCAGGTGGCTGCACATTAAAAACTACATTGTTTTGTGAGTCACATGGGTTTTATTAGTGACTCATGTGATGTTTTGGTCATGTCTGACAATATCACACCCCCATGTGGTGACAAGGAAGCACAACATTTCCCATAACCCTCAGAAAAAAAGACTTTCTTGTTTTATTTTTTTTATGATTTGTTGTAGCACTTTGACTGCCTTCATTACTACTTTGTTGAGAGCGATTGTATTTCATCAGGCAGCATGTCCTGTTTCATTTGCTTGACTGGTTGTCATTTATAATGTAACTACTAACAAAGTGAGAGGTCTTATTAAAATCACTACATGTTTTCTTTTCATTTTTATACTTGTCCCCTTTCATTGCATATGTTTGTTGGGTGAAATCCTGTTTTTTTATGATGCATTAAGATAACTGTGATTAGATGCTGGTGCCTTTCAGGTGGAAGCCCTTTTTGTTCTGATGCTACTGTAATCAGGAACCTTCTGTGCAAACCTCATGTTATTGCAAGTCACATGACCGTGTAATAATTACTCCTCAACGTTATCATTAAAATTTCCTTTTATTTCCTTGCAAATATTTACTTGTTGCTCATTTTTCATCTGTTTCCTCCGTTTTATCGGCATCATTAAGGAGAGTTATTCAAACTGTAATTTGCTTAGTGTTTATTAATCACCTTCATACACTGCACATGACAATAACATTGGTAAATACTATAATGGAACTGTTTACAATACATAAAAGTCATAAAAAGGGAACTCATAAAAGTATACATGTTAAAAAAAATATTTTTTTTCACAATTAAACCAAAAATGATTGCAAAACACCTTTATAAACTTCTCCATCTTTAAGGCATACTATATTTGCATTGAACAACTAAATCAGAGAAGAGAGGTTTGTAAATGAAGGATACTGGTGTTCTGAGTCAATGATCCTTGATGGAGGGATTACAAAATGGTTTCTACTCAACATATCGGGTTCAATTCCTTTTTATTACATGTTCTAGCATCCTAGGTTTGGACACATGCACATATGAGAGGATAGAGACTCTTCCTGTTCTAGAATCATGTTTTCTTTAATAATTGGCAGCATCCAGTGATCGTCACGTTTTGTGACACTCAGGAGATAAACCAGAGGCTTTAACTCAACAAACTTAATATTTAAATTCTATCTGAACCTCCCTCCTTTAGTTCCTTTGGCTTTAAAAGTGCACAGTACCTTGCAAAGGTATTCATACTCCCTTTTTACTTTTTATTAAATCTACACACAAACTTCCATATGCATTACTGGATTTAAATGTGATTGATCAACACAGAATAGGACATACTTGTGAATCAGCAGAAAAACAAAGCATTTCAAAATAGTGGAGTGCATTTGTATTCGACCTCCTTTTCTGAGATACTCCTGAATATTATGCAGTGAGATTATTAAATAGAATCATACTCATTTTCCCACAATGTTCCTTAGAGGAAAAGACCAAGGATACATTTGTAGAGAAGTTTGTAGAGGAGATTTATAAGTAAATTTAACAGAACTCCAAGCATCCATAGCTCAAGTGGGAGAAACTGCACAAAGATTAGTCAGGTGCTCCAATAATTTTATAGAGAAGCTGAAAAAAGAAAACCTATGTTAAAAGAAAACCGAAAAGGAAATTGCAGTTTCTAAAAGAAGTATGCAAATCTGTTATAGAAAATTAACACTTTCACCCTAAACCCATGATGTGTACTGATGTTATCGATGGCTAATTCCTATGGAGAATTTGAAGCAACACTAAAAGTTTGATTTTTAAAATAAACTCTAAACGTGTAATGTAGAGAATTACAAAATGCACTCAACATTTTTGACAGTTATTTGTAAGAAATTAAGAATAACAAGTATTCTTTGTAAATTTCTTCACAATACAAGCCTACATTGTGATGGTCTTTCACATTTTGAATCAAATTATACACATTTAAGTTTGTCGAAAAAATGTGCAAAAACCCAAGGGATATAAATAATTTTGAAAGACAATGTGAAAATCAGAGAATCACAGTCAAAATGTGTAATTTTTCCTTCAGGCTTACCCGAAGCCGGTAATCTTAGATACGCCATTTTCACATATGATGCAGGACATAGTGATATGAGTAGATGAAACCTCAAATAAAATTGCAAAATAAAATAAAAATAAACAAGCTTGTGCTATAACAGCAACATGTGACTGCACAGCTGAAGATTAAACGGACAAAATCTACGTGCTTTAAATATTCCTCGGTACTTGTATTCTCTGCTGTTTGTACTACAGCCATTCAAACATTAATCCATGAACTCCTGAATTGACATCCCACTAGGTCATTGCAGCAAAAGAAGAAATGCCGGTCTTAACGAGTGCAAGGATCTGACCTGTGCTACATAACAACCCTGTACCCTGTGTAAGATTCTCTGTTTTGGGAATAGAAAGACCACATCTCACATTTCTCTTAACCAGTTACAGGATCACTTATCTCTAAATTCCAATCAGTTAATGCTTTAAAATAAGCAAGGAAAATTAGATCATGGCAAACCACAGCAGGACAGTTTAATCAGCAGTAATGATGATGTTTGAAACTGGTCAGACAAAAGAAAACCACTTCACAGCAGCAGCTGGCCTCTTCATGTCTATGGTCAAATACAAGGGTCTGACCAGGGGACGAATTCTTAAACAGAAGTGTGTGTGTCCTACCATAGGAGGAATCCAGCACTTTACTGCTTTTACTATTCATTACTTTCCTGTACTAGATTTTGTACCCAAGGTTTTAGTTGTAAGTGTGATTATTTACCTAACCATCATAGCACTTCACTGTCATGACGATATTCTATAAATGCCTCAATTTTGCCACAGTAGTGGCGAGGTAAACTCACAGCGGATGAAGACGGCGGGGTTAAGTTTGTGAGAGATGGGGATAGCGGCTTGAGGGTTACTGGATCTGACAGGTTGTGGAGGAGGTCGCCTGGCAGCACATGCAGGTGGGGTTGACTGATTTGGGTGGGATCAAATCCAGGTCCTCATCATCTGGGATCTCGTCAAGACGGTAGCCGTCTTTTAGCAGCTGGATGTTTAAATCCTGATTAATTTGCTGGAAAGAGAGAAGAACAGGTGAAACCTGAAGGGGTACGTTATTTTCCCTTCACCTCTGGTTGGAGTCAGCGGAGAAACTGAGCCACCGAGAGAAAAATCTGCAATCATCATCACGGCGAGTGTTTATACCTTATAATGAGTCATGAAAAATGGTTGTCAATTATTATACATGATAAACTTGCTTGTCTGATACTAGAAATCTCCAATGAAAGTGTAAGCATTAGAACATGTCTAAGTTTGATCGTGTGTGGTTTAAAAGTCTCAGA
Source organism: Jordanella pulchra (assembly GCA_034780135.1). Taxonomy (NCBI): domain Eukaryota; kingdom Metazoa; phylum Chordata; class Actinopteri; order Cyprinodontiformes; family Cyprinodontidae; genus Jordanella; species Jordanella pulchra. The sequence continues at coordinate 9,393 of JAUZNJ010030411.1, forward strand.
AAAATAAAAAAAAGTCAACCTAGCTTTTGTATTTAAAACTAGTCTTTTAAAAACTAGTTTTGCATGATCATTTCACACTGGAAAAAAAAGACTGCCTAAATAAATGATTAGAAGCTCTAATACAATTATAATAATGAGGCATTCATGGATAAATTTCTGCAGCCATCCTTTTCACTTAATAGGGCTAATCTTTATAAGTCATAAAAAGACTTGTTAAAAAGTGTTAAATGTATCACATATATATTAATATATCTATCACCTTATCTTTTATTTCTCTGGATCTATCACGGATAAGTGAGTTCAAACATTTCGGAGGCTTTGTTATTAGACTGGTTCGCACTGTACCAGGTGGAAACACTCTGAATAGCTATAATTGCTCTGAGGGGTTACAATGACACAGCTACTCTTTCAAGAGATTGAAGTGAATAAAATTGAAAGAAATGTCTGTAGCCAGGCTGAATTTAAAGCAACAGCAACACTTAAATTAGACACTCGATAATTTCAATCTATCAGAAAATACCCAGTGGGGTTACACACTGCTTCACTGAGACGTGTGTGAGGACGGATGTGGACACCATTTTGTGAGAGTTGTACCCAAGATTACCAATATCAAATATGTTTATGATGCAAATCTCTTTGTTCATGCTGCAACCACAGTGTTTACTGGTAAGAGTCCCAGCGCTGGTTTCTGTAACCATTTTTTTTGCTTGAGAAAGCAGTTGAGTCTGAGTTGCCTAAACTGAACTTTCCTAGCTTGATCATGACCTGGATGACTAAGAACCTTCACTAATACATTTCTCTGCTCGGCTTAGAAGATGTAAAGTTTTGTTCTGTCTGATAGTTGCCCCTTTAGGAGGATGTTGTCAATGTGTTTCTGGGGTAAAGAACTAGGAGGACCATAGATGCAGAGTGCAATCTATGAATAACACGCTGATAATCTGAAAGTTATATTTTAAACTGGAAACCAATAGATAAACTGGACTAGAGTTTATGTACTGTTCATGTGTTCTTCATACCTTGGCAAGAGACTATAAACATATGCCTGGCTGCAGATGGAAAAATGCTATGAGTTTCATAATGCTGTGATGGCAATGTCATTTTTATGACATTTTTTTATATCAAATACATTTTTGTGCAGGTGCACCTGGGGTTCAATCATTCATTTGCGGGGAGAGTATACAACTACAGAATTAGAATGGGTAAGCAAGATGGGTTTAAATAAGCATGTTTGAAGACTGACTTATAAAGGCTTCATGCTTTGCTTCCTGACAACCGTAAAGGATTGAGGCAAAGGAATGAAGGATGGAAGGGAACTGAGCAGTAAATAGGAGGAGAGGGAGTGGAGTGCACAGCAGTCATCTCACCTCTGCAGAAGAATATCCAGAGGAAGAGTATCTAGACATGTCGAAATCATCATCACTGAAATACAGAGGCATATTTCATTTGTTTAGCAATACATTTTGATGTGTGTGTAATTATGAATAAGTATGTTTGAGGGAATTTACCTGTCGGTATCTAAGGCCACCAAGGGCTTTTCATCTGGGCTCTGGTCTAAAGAGGAATAACCTTTATTTGGCACTACCAACCTGCAGTGGTGTGAAAAAGGCAAGTAAAACATAACAAACAGAAGTGATAAGAATATTTTAAAGACTGGTTTAGATGCCCAGCAGAAGAATCAAACAAACATACTCCAATAAATGTAGCTGTTATTGCAGCCAAATGGTCAGAGAAAAATATAAGCTGTGAATATTCAGACAGAGTGGAGGTATTCGTTTGAATTAGTTGCTTTGAAACTTTGACATAAATCTATGTTTTTTTTCAGTCTTTGTCACATCAGGTTAGATTAATACAGAATATGATTATATCTCATTTTTCCTACTGACCTACAAAGACAGTGCTTTCTCACCGTGTTCTTGCCATGACGTTGTTCTTCTTGGGCTGCTGGTTAACCGGACTACTTACAGTGGTGCTGTTCTTTAATGAGCCCTTCCTGGCCAGGTCTCTTTGTTTCTCTGCATATGAGATAAGAACATATGATTAAAAAGAAAGTGACATCAGGGCTGACCTCCGGCTGATCCAAGAGTCTACGTTCGTCTAGAAAAAGGCAGCTGAACTCTGTAGAACCTACATAAATTGGACAGAAACTGTTACAACAACCAACCTACTACCTACCTAAAACATGCAAACATTGACAGTAAGAGTTTATTTTTAATAACTGAAGAGCAGCATGTCTTTTAAGCAGCTGGCTCTTGGCTGCCTACTGAGGGAAGGTTCAACCTAGTAAGATCTAGTTAATTATCAATGAGTTAGGCTTCAAGATTTTATTAATAATGTTGAGAAAAGGTAGTTTTATCTGATAAAATTTGAACCTGTTTTCCCTCATATTTCTCTTTACTGTTCTGTGTGTATTATTTGTTTTTTTTGTGCATCTGGGACTTTGCTTTGATAGCTATAATCTAGTATAAAGTATATTTTTCTTTGGGATTAAATTTCCTATATGTTCCTATATTAATAAATCAAGTAAAACTATGTGCAATATGCATCTTTATTTAAACATTAATATTAAATCAAGTGGATGTTGTTAGTTTTTGCTGAATTGTTTTGTTTGAAATGAAACTATTAAAAAATATTTTAAACAAGATCATTTTAGGAAATTCAATTCATATGTCACATTTATTTCAGCTAGATCCAACCATTTTGAATGTTCTTTTTGTTTTGTAGCGAAAGAGGGATATTTGCTTTAACATCATACTTAACAAAAATAGTATGAGCTTTTTCCATTTGTCTATCTTATGGTATAAAAGTTAAAATAGCATGAGCTTAAAGGTCTTTGGAAATGCTGGCTCTGATAAAACTAATCATACAGGAATCAGGAACTGTGTATGTCATGGTGTTTAAGGTTTTCATTATTCTTGTTTTAATTATTTATGCTGTGGTTTCTTAATTATGGATCCTTTCCATCTTAGTTTTTGCTCTTCCAATTTCTTGGGTTGATTTATTTTAAGTCATTTAGTCAGTTCAACTTATGTTTTCCTCTGTTCTTTTCTTCTTTTTGATGTCTGTATTACCCAGTATATTCCCCTCCATATTCTCTCAGTTATTGCAAATTCCTGAAATTGTTGTTAAATTTCAAACATTTTAATCAGAATCCATGGGTGCCTCGGCATTTATTAAAATTATAATAGTTTATGTTATTAATGACTTTTGCTGATTTTCCATTAAAAAAATGCCATACCTATTTTCATCTGAAGAGGTGAGGGCTTATAGTTGATAGTGACAGACTCTCCTTCTCTGGTGTCTGAGTCTACCTCTGAGGCAGTGTAAGAAGCAGGGTCCTGGAGTCAAATCACAACATGGACAGAAAGATGAGCACAATGCACATTTCTGATCCAAACAGTAATAATTCATATATTTTAGTCCATTATAAAAAAAATGTTCCAAGATGCATTGATATTTTATGACATTTTGTGCCATGGAAATAAGGGTTTTGCTAACTGTGAATTAAAATTTGCAAATGTAAACACTGTAGATTTTAGAAATTATATGCACTTCTGGGTTCTTATTATAACTTTACATAAGTGCACTTTTAATGTTTGCAGTGTCCTGGCTTCCTCAGGTCATGTATCTTGCAGTACGGCCAGTAAACCCGAATTGTACAAAGAACAAGCAGCCAAAACTAAACAAAGACAGATTTTGGATCATTATATACAATATTTAGAATGCATGTATGCTACGTGGCAATTAATAAAGAGAATTGGTGATGATTAATACCTAAAAAATCTTACATGGCACATGTCTTTGTGTTATTTCTACAATTTGATAAAACAAGCAACCTTTCACCAATCAGTAAACTAAGTTCTAGATATGTGTTTTGATTGCATATAGTAATACCACTGATACAGCTAATGATAACAACAATAATCATCTTAATAGCATAAATATAAAGAAAATATCTATAGAAGAAAGCACAGATAAAATAACTAAAGAGAGAAATTGATAAAACATAGTCACAACACATATGACAACAATAAAAAAAAAATACTTTTTGTTTGATTGCTTGATCTGTTGTTTATTAGAACATTTTAAATAAAGCCCGTATGGTGATGTGCATGAAGAAAGCTAAAGTCCATGGAGAAAAAGCCTGATTCATTGTCCACATTAGATCTGGTGATTAATGAAAATCAGTGAACGCCTACGGAGATCTGATCAGATTGCCGACGGTCTTGTTGGGCAGGAACTGAGCAGTGGAGGCCTTCCTACAGGCTGCAGTATCCCAAGGCTCCGCTAAAGGCCACGTAGCGCTCAGCTCCAGCAAAATGTCCCGAATCTAATCAAAATACACCAGTTTGAGCTGATGCCGGTAACAAAACAAAGATCTACATTTGATCTCAAAGCGCTAAGAGACGTCGAAGAGAAAGCAACCTGCTGCTGATGCTGTACCAGCAACAACAGCGGAGTCAGGATGGGATGCTTGTTTACGCCAGACATGACGGATGCTGCGCAGGAGACCGGACGGTGCTTACAGAGGAAGAATGAACCATCTGTCTGAAAACATCAAGCTTATTAGAGTGTTTTAAACGACTGTTAATGTTTAGTTGTTTGATTGTGAGTTTGTTTGTTTATAATATTTACTATTGATCCTACGAAAAAAAACTTGCTGACGCTCAAACTACCTCAGCAGCTGGGTTTGTCCAATGCACAGGCCTCATCCATTAGGCGTCCTGTAATCTAAACTATGATCTAATTGTATGTTATGTAAAAGCATGCTCAGACAGCAGGGATATAATGTTCAGGCAGCGGATGCAGCCAACCACGGGGACTCACCAGCGGCTGCATCTCAGACTGCATCTCTGCCTCCTGCACCGCGCTCGGTACCTGGAATCTGTCTATTTCCTCCATCATCTTGGCGGCGCGCAGGTTTTTTCCCCTCTTCTCCTGAAAACAATCCGATCTCTCCACCGCGTTTTCACTCAGACTGTGTTCAACCTCAGAACTGGATCAATCTCTGTGATTCTCCGGTGCCGAGCGTCATCCCAGCAGCAGACTCAGTGTCGACAGTGGTCTGACTGGTGTGATGACGGCGACTCCAACACCCACTTCCGGGGAGGGGTATCCCAAGGAGCCGTCGACCACAAGTGGGTCTTTTTAAAACTTTTAAAAATAAAGACTTATTTTGATTTTTTTTAATGAAGGCTTGTAGGCTACTGCTTTTAAACACACATGCCAACAATGCAGCAAGAAAAAAAAACAAAAAACTCCCCGTGACAGATTAATTTCTCTTTTGCATAAAAAAAAATTATGTATCATATATATATTGTGTATCTTATCGGTATGGTATAAATTTTTGATATTAATAATATACGAAGAAAACTTGACTAAATACATGAGGGTTTTTTTTACGAAAAAGTAT
>JAUZNJ010030412.1:0-14801 GCA_034780135.1 Jordanella pulchra
CTTGGACCCGAACCGGAACCAGAACCAGAACCAGAACCAGAACCTGACTCTTTGTACATTCTCCTTAATAAACTGTTAAACTTTTTCCCGTAGTCCGTGTGGTGTTCTGCATGTGGGTTAGAGCTCTTAAACCCACCATGACAGATGGCCTATAATCAATCATGGCCATGTCTAGACAGATAGATCATATGCAATATACACACACTTAAAAACATATTAATGATTAGTATATTTTAAATAATAATGTGCATTCAAAATAATAATAAAAAAGTTTTGAATCAGTTTATTTAACTGTTACATTCAAAGAAATAAATAACATACAAAGGGTGAAGATAAAAACCTAAACCTTTTTACATTTATATTTTTCCTGATTTAATTATGTGAGCTGCTTAGTATATGCTGTTTGGGCAATTTAAGTTTTTTTTTTTAATGAAAGGGAGACCATTTTTCCAAAGTTTAACTTCATGACTGATTAATGCTGTTTCAAAGTTATACATCTTTCCTATCTTTTAGCCCCAAAACATGTTATCTAAAATATGCATTTTTTGACTTCATACACATTGATATATTAACAATATATATTTTGGATATAGGGCTAACAGTGAGGCAGTGGTTAGCGCTGTTGCCTTGCAGTAAGAAGGTTCTGGTTTCGATCCCGGCCTGGGGTCTTTCTGCATGGACTTTGCATGCATGGGTTCTCTCCAGGTACTCCGGCTTCCTCCCACAGACCAAAAACATGACTGTTAGGTTGGCATCTCTCAATTGTCCCTAGGTGTGAGTGTTTGTGTGTATGTTTGTACATCCTTGTGTGTTTATGTGTTGCCTTGTGACTGACTGGCGTCCTGTCCTGGGTGCACCCCGACCCCAACAACATCAGTAAAAGTAAATGCTCTTAATTCGCTGTAGATATAAAAAAAAACATATAAACTGCTACAAGGGAAAAGTACTGCACCTAAATCTTTATGCCTCTGTGTTCTCTACTTTCTGCACATGAGAAGGCAGCAGGTAAAACCAGAAAAAAAGCAAACAGTTTCAACACTATTTCAGAGGATGCAGTTCAGCAGGGCAATAACCACAATGTTGGTACTGCCCTATGCTCACAGAGCTGAGCTCACAGTTTGGAACAGACTCGGCACTGTGTCACTTCCTCCATGCATCACACCCCGAACAGCGACTCAGCATCTGACGTGGTCAAGGCCAACTGCCTCTGTTAGGAGGCTTGAGCTGTATGTTCCTTTGCTGTAAGTTATTTTTAGCAATCTGATCTTTTCCCCCACCCTCATTCCCGACACACATTAATAAAATAAAATAAGAAGCAAATAAGGCAGTTATGTGTGCACACAACTGCTCTACATGCACTTCCCAAACACTAGTTTTATTTGTTTTAACATCTACAAATACAGAAAGTGTTATAGAAAGTTAGATTCAAATCATTCAAACATGATTAGTTAAAATACCCATAATTCCAATATTTTAGGATGACATTATTTTTGTCATCCTATTTAAGGATGACAAAAATAAGTGCACTTTTCTTCAGTCCATCATTGAGTTTGTTTGATCCTTCTTCCTCTCTATACTCAGACTTTACTTGCTATACACTATTTATGCTTTTGCGTATTAGTATAAGCAACATTATCCTTGATTGGGGCAAAAGAACTATCATACATCAAGTTTGCAAACATAGATGTGGTGTGCTACAGGATTCTGCGCAGACAGACAGACACTTGTCTATCTTTATACTACTAGAGGAGGATTTTGCTGTGTTGGGAGGCCTTGGTGCATTCCATGAATACACAAGCCAACAGCTGAAGCAACAACACCTGGCATATTATGTTATTTTAATTAAGTTACAGCAAAAGCCAGGATTTGGTCATCAACAAAACTTAGTTTTCATCAAAACAGACCTATTCACATGTTCACAAACCTAAAGATTTAATAAAAAAAGACAAATTTTTTTCTTGTCCTTTAGCTTTGCTTCTTTTCATGTTTTCTTTGTCAAACAACATGCACAATGTAGCTTCAAGCATATACTACCTGTCAGTAAGAGGGATTGTGTTCAGCCCATCCTTAGGGTAACTGGGTTCCTTATTTAAAAGCCACGCCTTTGTGTGTCTTTTACTTAGGGAGGAAAAAAAAGAAAGTGTGGTTTCTCTTTTCAGCCTACATAAACCAACGCTGCTTTTACAGAACAAAAAACAAACAAACAAAAAATAGACCATGCCAAAGAGCTATCTTCTCCACTCATTTTCATTGTCTTCTATCTGTTGACGTAATCGTGTGTTCTGGCCCTGCTCTTTGTGTGTCAGTTCAAGTGAATGACAGCTAAAACATGCAGAGGTAGAGACACAAGAATGGAGAAAGCAGCCAGTCTTTTGTTGTGAAAGGCAATCCTCTGCTGGCACAAAGAAAGCCCCATCTTTTGTGCAAAGATCTAGCCTACTTGAGGCCCACCCCCGGTGTGTGTCTTTTCCCTAAAAGTTCTCACCCGTTTTATAGTTTTTCCTTTGTTTCTAAACCGAATTCCCAATTAAATGTTAAGCTCCAAGAGAAAAAAAATGTACACAATATTTAACATGCCTCTTTTCTTAAAGCTGTGAAAAGATTTACTTGTTTTAGGAATACATTGTCTCGTCATAGACTATTGCCATGGTAACCATTCAGCCAGATGTTCACAAAGCTCCCAGACAAGACTTGACTTGTTTGTGCAGTGATTTAAGCAACTAAGAAAATATCTAAAACTCTTGTCACACCTTTACCGTGACTATTTTTCCACCTAGGTCAAAAAGAAACAGTAAAAGTTCTGAGACTTACCATCAGCACCATCTTGATGGTCAGGGCAGTCCTGTCCAGTGTCCCTGTAATCAACCCAGTTAATCCCTTCCAAACTATCGTAGTTGGACTCAGCCTGATCTTTCACTGGTACTACTGTGAAGTGAGGCATGTTTTTATCCCTCTTCTTTGAGTCCCTGGCCCAAACTCAGCTTGGTAGGCTAACTGTTAGCCTGCCACAGTTCAACTCCCACCAACAACATTCCACTACACTGTGCTCACTTCCCTAGAAGAGCATTTCCATACTCCCCGCCCCCAGTCCAGCCTCTGATAGTTTTTTTTTTCTTTTTTTTTTGCTCTGAGGGGGGTTTGAAGATCTGGGGAGGGGTACATATTGATTGAAACTCACTCTCTTTCAACCAGAATGAGTGACATGGTATTCAGCATTTAACTAAAAGGTAATGAATGCATTTTCAATCCTGAGTCATGCAGGACACATAAGTGAAAGGGATAGAATAACCTCCTCCTGATGTTTCTGTGTCATAATGACATATTAACATCAAACAGAGTGGCCTCTGTTTGCTTAAAAGTTCACATTGATATTTTTGTATTTATGTGAATCTTTCCCTTAAACACAGACAGGCACAATGTGAAACTACTATAGGAATGATACTAAAACTTTCAAAAGTAAAAAAAAAGACATTTAGAAAGCTTCTTTGAATAAGAAAAAAACAAACACTGGCTCCTCGCCCACATGTTTGATGAGTAAACAATCGGACGTCACTGCAGCCTCTAAACCCAGGACCATTCATGTTCTTTACACTAATTTGACAAAACGTAAAGAAAATGACAGAAGCTGTATGTGAGCTGTATGTTTAACGTCATGGTCTTTCTAGCTAAAGGCTATTGAAACTATGATTACAAAGGTCAGCAGTAAAGCATAACAACTTCTGTGATTGAAGATAAAATACAACCTTTCACAAAATAGTAGCTTGTCGGTAAACATTAAAAGAGCCAATCAAAAGCATGCTTCAGAAAAGCTGTCATTAGTAAGCCAACAGCTACCAATCTTCCTTCTGTGGTCTTTGGTTAAAACGTCTTTCTATCTCAACATTTCTGTAATAACAACTTTTTAGTTTAAGACACATTTAGAAAGAGATGTTTTGTGTTCTACTGTTGCATTTAACCTTTTTATTTTTTAACCAAACAGACTCAGCAGGGTTAATACAATAGCATCTGGTTTACTACAAAACATTTTTTGGTTGTAATATACAGTATACACACTGAGTGTGACAATAATGTTGTCTTCTTAAACATATACAGAGTACATATTATCATTAATTATGATAACATAAATTCTCTTACTCACTAAGTAATCACAGTCCTCATCCTAATAATACTGACTAAACATGATTCCATCAAAATCCCCACTTAAGCATTACATTTACATGAAAATATTTGATGTGAAACTTTCCTGTCTTATATAAGAAATTAAAAACCTCTCCAGGACTAAAGTTGTTTATTAGATATTAGAGTAGACAAGAAGAGACCTGTACTGCGAAGCAGGATTACTGGGTTAGCAAGACAACTTCAGCTTCAACCCTGACTTTCTGGTACCACAAACCTGGATTTGTTCTTGGCAAAGCTAGTCACCATGGTAACGTACTCCAGGGCAAACAGGATAGCTCTGAATCCTCCACCAACCAGCCAATCAGCTGTTTGTGAAAAAATGATGTGCCCTTTCATTGCAGACTAATTAAGAGCAAAAAGAAAAGAACAAAATCACAACAAAGGAAATTGAAAAACAAAAAAGCATTTAAAAATATATATTTTCTTGACAAATTGAATACAACTTTACTATTCTGTATTTGATTTCTCCAGTATAATGCTCTTATACTTGCTTTTACTCTGCTTTTATTTTTCTTCTATTCTGTTGTCTATTTCATGTAAAGAATTGTCCATGTACTGAATTGTGCTTTTCAAATACTCTTGCCTTGCCTTATACATCCTTGGCATTCACTTGTGTCTTGTATAATTGATGTATGAAGCGAAATAAAAAGATAAACTAAAAACCAAAACAGAAATTATGAGAAGATACTAAGGATCATAGTGACAATTACTTATATAAGTGATGCAGATTTCCACGAGCCAGGCTGGCATGTATGCCAGATCCTGAAACAATGTATCGGCTGTGCGACCTGCAGGAGTGCGGGTCTAATATCAGATGGCCATACATGCAGTCTGTTTATGCAACCGTCAGCTTCATGTACACTGTTGTGGATGCTGAGTAGCTCGGGTAAAATTACAGCTGAGTTGTCCATCATGTGTCCAGGCGCTGATGGAGTTGATAAATTAATTCATAATCTTCCCTTCAACCACTTGAATGTACACAATATAAAGGAAGGATTTTATGCCATCGCAGGTGAGTCAAACATTTCTTGTTTGCTGTGACCGTATAAATGAGAAGGGTAAATGTTACTGTGAAGATTCACTGATGGGGATTAATGATGTGCTGCCAGGCAAAAGAAAAGAAAAATAAAGTTCCAACAGGGCCCAAAAATCAGGATGATTTCTCTCAGACTGGTCACTTCTTGTAATAATATGATGCAATTGTGGCATCAGCTTCCAGCTTTATTGAAGCCCAAGCATTATTGAATTAAAAAGCCCAACTAACCAAATGAAGTAACATTTTAGTGTTTTATTTTTATCTGCTCCCAAGTCCTCCTTACTCCTTAGGCGTTACATCGGGGGAATGAGCCACGATTAATATAGTTCAGTGATTGGCTGTTTTAAATGTCACTGATGTGTAATTTGATTGCACATTTACACAGTCAGCAATCCTTTGCCACACTATTTGGCATCTCTTTTATTCCGCCAGCATGTTTGACTTTTTATTAAGATTTTTTTTCCATTCACCTTTCTGTAAGATGTTTTTGTTCCTTGCAGGAGAAATATGGTTCTCCTCCTTCTGAGCTCATGATCGTGATTGTTCTGCTACCTTGAATCTGCCCAATTATACGTGCACATTCGCAGATTTATGATCGGTTACAACTGGATTCAATTTGCAAGTTATTAACCAGTTTCGTGGTACAGCTGATCCTGATTGCCATTGTTGTGGCTTGAATGACTTGGAAATGCTGAAAGTAATCCTGCTAACTTCAGTCTGCTTAGTGTTACGGGGCCTTAACTTTTGGTTATGTTAGTAGTGGAAACTGAGGACAGTTGCAACAAGTCTTTCCTCTCCAATCAGAAACATGCTATCTTGATGATATTAATACAGATGGACCCCCCACCCACATCCAGTAGGACTCAATAGTATCTTCTAAATGTATTGGAAAAAAACACCTCTTTGAGGTGTGAAAGTATTTATTGCATGTGATCTACTTCTGGATAATGTCTTGACTGTTTGAATAAATTAATGATAATTTATTAAGATTGAATAATTGTTTATCTTCCTTTGAAGTTACGTGGTTAGCATGGGTTAAAACCTTTGTTTCTAGGTAGCACATGGTGTTCTCTCATAACTAACAGCTTGGGGACGGTTGTATCAAGATACAAATTCTCAGAATAATATAAGGCTTAAGCAAAAATTCCACCTGAAAGACTCTTATCAGCCTTATCTGGACCACCTGTCGACCAGCCTCGCCCAAGCTCCAACCAATGGAAGTAGGGACCTCAGCCCCTGTAAAACCAATCATCGCCCATGACGCTCCTCATTAAGCTCAGGTCCCAGTTTCTCTTCTGTGCAACATCCAAACTTTTAACCACCTCCGCTCCATCTACCCCGTCACTCCTAAGACTTTGTTAGTGCTTTTCATCCTCCGACTTATTGTCCGGGCCTCCGGGGGAAGACTACTTTATTCCTTCTCCTAAATTCATCTAAGTTTTCATGTTATCTCACAGCATCAAACTGTTCTGTCGGGGTCAGTGCCAATTAAGTTATCTAATTCATGAAAATAACATGTTTCTAGTGTAATTTCATTTTTCCTCCATGTGAGTCTCTACTGGTTGAAATGCTCACTGAGGAAAAAAAAAATTCTTATTTGGATCTTAGAAGCTAAACAATTGTAATCCTTTCTTGAATCATCCAGCTTTAACCCGTTTAACTTTAAACCTATCTACACAAACTCCCAAGAAAAATCGAATCTAACAAGACACATAATCAGGTTGTGGACGAGAAGCTTTAAAATGTACAGTGACCTTATGCTGTATGCAAGGCCCAGTGTCTACTTTAAACCTGAACTGAAGAACATTTGGAGAACAAATAGCAAAACCATTTTGGTTATATATTATCAACTAAAAACAGGTTAGAAAATAATGAGTTTTTTTACCACAGTATATAGAATGTGACCTCATTTTATTTTTGAGTGGTATAATAGTTATCATGTCTAAAATTAGGTTTATGTTGTTGTCGTTGGTTAACATTTAAGACCATTGTTTTAAGGAATACAGATATTATATGTTCAGTTATTATCCATGAATAAATATCCTCAATCCATTGAATGTGTATTTTTTTTATAAATGGTCCATTTATTGTTGTCTACCACTGATGGTCCATATGCATATTATACTGTGAGATTATAATTGCACTTGCAAAGTCATCTATGCATACAGATAAACTGTGATGTGCAGATACTCTTACCAAAAAGTCTGATTATCTTTATTGAAGCAGAATCATCTTCACTTCATCAGAAACTTCAGAGAAAATAAAAAAAACTATATATGTAAACTAAAACAAATGAATCTCAACATGATGCAAATAGTGTTGGCAACTTACCACTAAAGAAGATCTTGGAAGGACATCTAATTCAAATAAAGTTCCTCACAATTAGGAATACAGACTAATTCCTTGTATTTCCTTGCAATGTTCACATTTGCACATTATCCAAGTATGTCAATAAAACATGTCTCTTCAAAAATATTTTGTCTAGTGTCTGGTATTTATATCGCTCTTTGAAAGCAAATTTCAAAATATTTGTTCCATGTTTAAAGTTGAATCCTGAAAACCTTAACTTCCCAGTAAAAACAAACAATTCATTTAATGCATGATTGAACCAATCAGGCAGTGCTTAAGAAAATGTTTTTATGATATAATACAAAAACTTTAAAAATGTAAATAATTTAGTACATTTTTTCTCACAGTGTACTTGTATATAGAAAACGTTCCTTACTGTGGTGCTTATAAAAAAAAAAAAATCACTTATCTGGCTGGATCTGCTGATAGAAATTTTTTTTAAACAAGGTAGTAACTTATTTTATAAAGGGAGTGCAAACAAGATGTTTGTCTACTAAGGTCATTTCTGAGCTCCTGTGGTGCTTTGTGCATGTTTAGGAGCGGCAGGCAGTCAGAGACTGTCACGGTCAATGTTTCCATCATGATTACTCAATTCTTGCGAAAAAACGAATAAGCAGGAGGGGTAGGTTCAAGAAAACATGAGACCCAGCATGTTAGTTTTAGGGAACCAAAACTCACAGTGGAAACTTCAGAATGGTCAAACTTCTTAGTCCAAAGATTAAAAAGATGTAAAAAAAAAAAATACATAAACACAACAACTTCATAGTTAGTGTCTAAAAACTAAGAGTCTGAACAGCTTGTTTCCAATTGCAGAATTTCCTAATCTCTGTTTTTACTCCCGTTATCACTATACCAGTATTACCGAAATGTAAGGGCGTTTTACCCTTGGGATATGATCTAAACTCGAGCTAAGGTTTAACGCAACCTGCTGTAGGCACTCTTCAGACAGGCAATCATAGATATCAACCACTAGATGGCAGCGTTTGAGTGTGTAGCAACTCTTCAGTCATGTTTTTCAAAGTACAATAATATGCAGACCTCCCTCTTGCTGTCCGAGATTATACTGCAGGCTGGAGTTCTCCATCACACATTTCTGAATTTAATTAAAAAATAAAGCAATCATGGTAACTGTATGTATACTAAACAATTACTCAGCAAACATATTTCGTAACTTATGATGATGGATTTCTTTAGAATAGAAAAATAATATTTTATTGTCTGACAGTGGGAAAATGTGTGTTTTTAGTAGCAAGGGATGTACAATGTTTTTAAAGAGGCAGAACACAAATGTACAGTTATCAGGGTGTTCAGATCAAATAAAATGTGAAAACTGAGTAGAATTTGTTAAAAGCTGTACAAAATGTGCTTTTTTGCAAAATTCAGCAGATAATAAGTTTTTACTCCTTCATTCAATGTTGTTTTTATTTACAACACTTGGGCATAATTAAGAGTTTCTATTTGGCATTTTTATGTTAAGTGTAGAGATAGACATTCAGCTAAATATGGTGCAGCTTTCTTTTATCTTTAAAGTAGAGAGCTTGACAAATGTGAGCACTGCAATTTATTTATTCATTACACTAAAGAAGAAATGGTTCTATGAGTTAAATACTTTAAAATGTGATAGTTTGCATATTTGACTTATTTTTTTTTTTTTTTAAACAAGTGAGTGTGAAAGTTTGCGGCTCCTCTGGGGTTTGAACAATCTCTTTACTGTATTCTGCACTGACTGTCTTCACTTAGAACTCAAAAATGAGGACATTTAGTGGGACTGAAAACTCTAATTGTATGTGAAAGCCAACAGCCCCTTTGTCTTTCTACCACTGACACTTATTAGGATTTTCGAATACTCTGCCTTTGGGGATTTAAGTAAATCCAATTACCTTTAGATACCATGATTAGCTGGACGTAAAACCAAGAGCCCTTTCAGTTTGTTACCAGCACTAAAGATTTGGATTTCTAGACAATAAATGCCTTGAAAGCTCAATAATCTGGCAAAACATCGGCAATGGTAACTCTTTGTCAGAAAGAAACCCAAAACAAAACAAAAAAAACGAAATTAAACAAATAACAAAACAAAATATTCACCTCATATAGCTACATGTAAGCTTAATCTTGCATTGTTATGGTTTTATGATTTCATATAAGAGCACTAACTAACTGAAGTAAAGCAATTGAAAATTTGTCAAGGAAGTTAGGAATTGTTTCCACAGTCATTAATACCACATTTTCTCAAAAAAAGGAAGAATAAAGATTAAGGGAAAACTATGACTGTTCCATCTTAATGTTGTAAACCAGTAGTGGAAGTACCACTGACTTTATATTGTTTAACTGCATTCAGATAAAACTATGGTATAATTGTGGCAATCGATGATCAGGGTAAAGCTGTCAGTAACCCACTGTAATGGTTATATATGTATCTGCAGTTGCATACAAAAAGGTAATAACAAATAGATGCTATCTACAGTATGTAAATGTATACGTGTATAGGTAAGGTTAAAACTTGGTGAGATGCTAACTGCATAGCATACGTTTTTATTGCAGCCAGGGCTATTATCAAACAACTCATTAATGAAGATGGACTTCAGGACCTAAATTTCTGGGCCTTCAACTTTTTTTGAGCTTTTGTTTGTCTAAAAATGAAGTGAAAAAGGATGCAAAGTTGTTTTCTTTCTTTTTTGTTAACAAAAGCCCAACATATGAGGGGAAAAAATCATGGCTGTTTTTTGAAGCCCTACTGTAGTAGAATATCCTGACAAGATGCTACTTGGAAATCTTTTATATTAAATTTGTTCTTAAGACTTAAAAACAAACATTTGATCAGACAGTTATAATTTTTGCAATTCTTTTAACATCCATCATACTAGATAGTCTATAAAATTATCACTCCCCATCCTTAGTCCCCATCTTAGAGTACGGTACAAAATTATAGTTTCAATTAACTTGTTTTAAAGCAATAAGTGTCATACTTCAGTTTAAACCTAAATTATTTGATGCTAATCCTGCAAAATGACTGAGTAAATGAATCCTTTTTTTTTTGTTTTAATGAAAATTAGGAGTGTTTGTTCTCTAAATTTTAGATGGCCACAAACTGACCTTCTGCATTAGCAATCACATTTTCTCTGAAAGGCAGTGTCAGATGCTCTGTTGCTCTGCTAAGCGTGCTACAGTGCTGTTAAGAAAGCATGCTACTTTTTGTATGAATCAGGCTCTGGCTAACCCTTTGCAACATTGTCCCTTTTGTGGTGAAAGATTACTTTGTGCAGTTACCGGGAAGCCATGTGAAGCTAGTTTCCTTCAATTAGTTTCTCCGGAGTATTGAGATCTTTTGCTATCAACAAGCCCAGCAGTAATGAATTGAATTTAAAATGGAAGAATTTAATTTATGTCCAATCCTTTTAGGGCCCCTAATTTGAATTCCTTTTCACTCGCATGCCTCAGCAACTGCTTTTTAAGCGACATAATTAATAAAACACCCAATGTTTTATAATAAACATTCCAAAAGTATTTTTCCACAGCATTAAGCCTGAGTTGACTTCATTTAAACGGATTCTGATTGGTTCAGTACGTTATGATTTACTAAATAAACTGCATGTATTTTAATTAGGGGTGGACAATGAGCCCAAGTTTCAGTGTAAGCTGCTCTACCACTGAGACACAGCAGCCCTTTTGTTCATACTGATGGACTCAGAAAGATAACACTAAGGTCTGTATGACTTAGAAGGAATTTTTCAGTGCACCTTTCTGGGCAAAAGTCAGATGAGAGAGTTTAGCTTCACTCCAAATACACAATAAGCATCAATTTACCCCGCTCCCGCAAATACCAGCTATTATATATAAACACATTTTTATGTTGTTCAATTCAAGACTCAAAACCCTACAAAAACGAAAATAATATGGACACCTTTCTATTTGCGGGTCGCAAATATTCAAACTCCCTTGACCATTTCACTAAACTGAAGCTAACTCTATGTACTGTTTGTTTAAGTCTGTCAGTGTCCTGGAGCTTAGATTTTTTTAAAAAAATATCATCAATTTAGTTTAGTATAACATACCATTAATATGTCAACGTTCTCCCATAAATCAGGCAACAACTATTTCTTTAAATTCTCTCATTTCAAAGGTTACAGTTACTGTACAGTTATAAACATATACAGGATACATTACAGCTGATTAACATTCATTTTATAATGCTTAGTGTTCATGGGAGGGCATCAGTCTTTTTTTATTTTATTTTATAAAGATGTAGTATAAATTTCCGTCCTATTAAACTATTTCCGAGTCCTATATAAGAGGTCTTTTATTAAATAATCAAAGTATCATTTCCTAAGTTGTGACTTGAAATCAATAGAAACTATGGGAAGGAGGGTAACGATTAAGATACGGGACAAACCCTCAGTTCAAAAGTTTTACAGAAGTTGTTAATTACTTTAACTTAAACCATACACAGTACTAAGGTACCAGCAGTATCAACAGTATTCTGCATTTTGTTCCTCTTGTCTTGTGAAGCCGTTCTTTAATGTTGTCAGAGTTTAAACATTTCCTTGTTAATAACTGTCCATGCCATACTCATCATTCATTCAAAAGCTTATTTGTTGAGATGGAGATTTGTCAATTACCTATAGAGAACTATTTAATTACAAATTAAATTAAAGAATAGTATAAATAAATATCTATTTAAAGAATAAAAAGTGTCCCTATGTAACTGAACAAAATTAATGTGACAAATAAAATATTTATTTTGTCATTTCTTTATTCAAACAACATGTATTTTTTTATTTCTCTTTTTTATTATGGTGTTTATTTTGTGTCACTTTTATTTTATAAACGTTTTAAAACTTTAATAACGGTTTCATATATTAAAATGAGGGGGCAGAGTGTTGTCTTTGGGGCCATTTTAGTTGGAGTGTTATGATAAATTGCAGGTCATAGTGGATTGGTAAAGTGGGGTCAGCAATGGCAAACGACAGTGGAAAAAATGTGACTGAAAATGCATCTTCAACACTCCGTGTTCTGCAATCGCTTATTTTTTTATTTGATTGAATTAATCAATTCTCCAGAGTTACCAGGCTGATTCAAATGACTGCAGATTTTACAGAGGAAATTAGTTTTATGAAGAGGGTCAAGGACAAAAAGAGATGTATATTGTAATCAATTTGAACTTTTAGCTAAGCTTTTTTAAAAATGCAATACATTGAAGGATTAGCTGCTATTTTAATAAATTCACTTTTTTAGACTTCTTTCATACTTAATTTCATGCTAATTTATCACACGTGTAGGTTTATGTAGTAATAACCTTAGTAAGTTTTTGTTTAGATTGATGCTTTATGCAGCTACCCATGTAATAAAAAATATTTTCTACTTCAAGAGCAAATTACATTTTAGAGTTACTCTGGTTAAAGTAAATCATTGGGAAAATAAATACATACTAATAAAAAATGTTCAGTATTTTTGGATGAAAAATCCCATGCCTAATGAAAAGAATTACTCTAAGAAAAATTACAATTCTAACAAATTTATGTGTGTCTCTCAACCTTAAAGAAATCGTTTAGAATTAAACCATTTGATAATTTCCTCACATCAAATTTCATGTGCTGTACTCCTTTAAAACTTACCTTTCATGCAACTGAATGCATCAGCTGATGTTATTTTTCAACAGTAAGGGGTCAGAGTTTGGTCAAACATCATACCTCGAGGAAATGACCCCAACTAAGACCAGTAGTGTTTATGAGAATCCCACACAGCCTTTGATTTCTTTTAGTTAACCTTTATGTCCTTTAAGGTATTTGAGCCAAGCCTTTTAAATGATTTATAACAGTTCTTGGTGGAGCTTCAACCTTTGGTCCAGGAAACTTCCACAAATCCAGATTATTATTCTTGGATTCCTGTCACAGGGCCACCTTACTATATTTTTCTGATCTTAAAGGGCAACGTCTATTTTCTCTGACTTATCTACGAATTAAATAACAGGCTATAAAGTGTTGGTATCTGCACAAAAACTGTAGTTATATGTGGTAGTAAAGAATTATCTGTTGAATATGTTTATTCATCTTCAAAATACATATATATTGTCTTCAAAACCAAACTTCAAATCAAAAATCAACAAAGCACAAGAAAAATCATAAAGAATCATCATCACATAGATAAAAACTGATCATCTTTTCAGTTTTACTTTTTTGCAATTTGACTATTGATGAATACAAGGCTTGTATTAAAAATCATCATATACAACTAATGTTTTTCTATTCCTTAAATAGCAAGCCAAGCTGAACAAGTATCAGCCACTGTATGAGTGTTTTCTTATAACTCTAATGTATGCATTTTGTGATGTGCTAATCAGAAAATAACAGATTAATTTCTTCAGTCACAAACTTTAATCCGGTTTGGATGTGTGCCTGTTTCAATACACCTGAATATAATGGCTAGATTTCCTACACAAGTGACTTCTTTTTTTTAATCTTATATTCCACAGGTTTTTACTATATTTTATCATTTTCTGCTCAACACGTGTTAATGTTTAAGCTGTAATCAGTGTCACCTAAATATGCTAGATATGCATCTTTGGTAATGTTAATGTTACCATTAGAGATTTGATTTCGATTAATCAATCCCGGGTTTTATTCTTCTTTTGTCATTAATTCATAGTGTAATTCTGTGTTCTCAGAGGTTCTCATATAACATCTTTAATATACAGGATATTGAAACATTTTGTAACACCCGATTCCCTTAACTGATTCTCATATAGAGGAAAGAGCCTGAGGTAGTTAACTAAACGTAGCGCCGCAAGACCAACTGCCAGACGGCTGCCTTTAAGTTTTCAGCCATTTTGCCAGCATCTTTTAACAACTGGGACCTCCCTGTTATGATGCACTAGAAAACACCTCTTACCGGTAACATCCTCAGTCCCTGTAGTTGTAGTTCCACTCAACACACAAAATGTTTTTTTCTGAGTTTGGTTTGTGTGTATTTCTTTAGAATTTTAGATTAAGGTTACCAAAGTTGTTTGTAGCAGGGCCTCTTCTACACTTGGGATATGTCAAGATTTTGGATTCACTTTTTAGGATTTTTTTTCTGATCATGGATATTTGAGGATGATTTTTATTGTTTAATTTCAGAAATGGGGAAACTTGTTATGCTTTCAAAGGCAGTGGCTCTAATATAGCCTAGATCAGTGTTTTTCAACCCTGGTCCTCAAGGCACACTGCCCTGCATGTTTTAGATGCTTCCCTGCTTAAACACA
>JAUZNJ010030413.1:0-14800 GCA_034780135.1 Jordanella pulchra
TTTATGAAACTCAATCATTTATCACCAATGTACTATCTAGTGCCAACTTTATAAGCTCATGTTTCCCTATTATTTAGTAACATGCTATAGGAGAACACTGGCTGCTTCCTTGTAAGTAAGAATTAAATCTCACTGGCAGAAGGAGTTTTATAATTAAGTGCAAAATTTAAAAATACTCAAATACTAAAAAAACACATTGTCATATCTCCTTTAAATGGATTTTAGCAAACAATTATACAACCAGATATGGAAATTAGAATCCATTTTCACAACGGAATACATTTACTTAAATAAAATGATCAAATGGATCCTTTTCTAAATAATGTTGTTTGATTTAAATGCCTTTTACATATCTTTACCAGGGATGCAGGTACAAATCAATAATCCTCTTAGAAGTCTTAGAAGAATCAAATATTGGTTACATTTGTTGCTGTATTTTTGTCCTTCCTACAATATGTGGTGTGTACCTCATTGGGATTATATGTTGAAAACTCTTGATCAATATAAAAGTGGGCATTGTGTAAAATCGGAAAATAGTCAACTTGCTGTTAAGATAAAGATGATAGTTGCATTAACATCAACATTGAAAACATATACCATAAAAAACACTTAACAAAAACTAAAAATTCCCTAATTTTTTTGGTCTATTCGATCTTAAAACTTGTTGTTATTCATAATATGGGGTCTGTCCATGGGCCTAAAACCCTTCTTTGTTTTATATCAACACATGCAGGCCATCATCTCCCAATATTAAAAGAAGTCAGTGCAAAAAAAAAAAAAAAAAAAATAGTTAAAACTAGATTAGCAAATATGCATAACCCATTAAAACAATTATCTACGGACCTGTCCCACTAATAGGTTTTGGAATTGCTGGATGATGAATCTGAACTAATAATAAACTGCAACTTAAATTACATCACAAATTAAAAAATCCATACCAACATCATCATGCATGGCAATAGCCTGCCATTATTACTGCAATTAATTAAAGCTTTGTATGATATTCAGTATGATTATCTAGCTCATTATTTACACATTGTTACCTGTAAGTGTATGTGATCGAAATACATTTGTCGAGATCATTCATCAAGAACTTGCTGGTATCATTAGGCTATCTAGCACTGAGATGAACTGAAATCATGAAATAATTGATGGTTGTTATGTGTTCTCTTATCTTCAGGATGAGTAAAAAATTAGGCAGTCAGGAAGATTGTAGAGACTTTACTAAAACTGGATTAAATTAGGGGCAAAATTAGCACCTTAAAAACAGACAAAGATTAACTTCAATTTATTAGCTGGTTACCACTGATGGAAATTATTTACTTAAGTTTTGCAGTAAACATAATTTAAGAAGTTAGGAAAAATTTGATTTTTTAAGTCAATTTTTAGGTAAGTTGGATATGTTCACTATTCTGGCAAGTGAGCAATCTACTAAAACACAAGCAAAAGATAACAGATTTCCCCCTATTTTATTCATTCAAACATAAAAAAATAATTTCCACAGACAGATTAGGAATGTATAAAAATATTGCATCAGTTTTACTTTTTATAGCCCGTAAGTCATTAAACACTGATTATTATATAAATATCATGTAATCACTGTTTTAGTCTTATCATGATCAAACACAAATTTTTGGTAGGTTCCAAATGCTTCTTGTACATGTTGATCATTTACCATGTCAAAATATCAAGCTAATGAACAACATGCAGAATTTGTTTGGGTAGTCCTCTTATTTGCAGACAGTTCTCTTTCAGTTTATTAACGAGAATTTTAAAAGTAGCTTATCTAATGAAAATGAAAGACGGTGCTTCATCAATTTCAATTCTTTACAGTCTTTTTGCAACCATAAATATTTTCACATCAAAAAAATCTTGTTTGTAAAATAGATGTAAGAGAAACGTGTAATTCGTAACAACAGGGGCAAAATTGGAGCTCTGTTTTATGATATACTGAAGCCTGAAATATCATAAATGGATATTAGGATTCAATGTGAAGAAAACCATAAGGTGTGAGAAGACACTTTTAACCTACAACTTTCAAAGTCTTAAATTGACCTGTAAGTCACGTAAATTAATCAGGGTCTTTGTTTGAAATGTAGTTTTCTTAATTTAATTTTCTGATTTAAAATTTGAAAAGTATAAACACAAGCACAAACAAAACCCTCAATAAACTATTTTAGTATTTAAATAGTTTCAGTTCAAACCTTTTGATAAGCATAGTGTTGTATTCTATTCTGATTTTACATTTCTCACACAGAGTAGGAAAACAGTCATTCAGGGCATCTGTATCCACCACAAGGACAGGCTGAGAGGGACAGACTCTAGCTGTCACCAGGGATCAAACCTTTGACCAGCTTTGCTGCTCACATGGCTACCAAACTATCCCCCTCCTGTGCATATTTTTCAAAATATTTATCCATTTATTTTAAATTAAAAGAAACATCTATTTTCTGTAGATTATTTTCTATAGATCTGCCGTATAGGTTTGACTTACAGTCCTTCCAGCATAGTACACCACCTTACATACAAATGTAGAGGACCAGCTGGTGAGGAGCCTTCCTGTCTTTGTTAATTTCTCATCTGCCTTTCTTGTAGTGCATCAGGGAGAGATAGTGTGTGAGTGCATGTATGCTGTCCCTGAGTGTGTGCTGTGTGTGTTTGTGGCCACGCCCTCAGGGTAACACATGCTATCTTGATGTGCCCAGCATATTTTCATATTTTAATAAGTTTATGTGTGCAAGTGTGTGCACAGTCTTTCCTTGACCAACGTGCACAAGTCACATCTACTTCTTATCATCCCTGAAATAATGAAGAGGCAGTGAAAGCCTGACAGACTGTGTGAGTGTGAGTGTGTGTGTGACAAAGACATGCAAGTGCTTAATGACACAGTCTGATTGTTGGGGAAACTTTTGATTTTCTTGAATGTTACTTTGCTTTCTGAAAAATCTTAGTATATTAAAATTCATTTGAATAATGCTCCGACCAATGCTGTAGATAATGTTATATATTCAAAGAAATTAACATAAACACACTCTATTCGACAAACAAAAAAACTGATGAAAAAGAAATGCAACTAATTCAATTGCATTGAACTTTCTTATATCTACATTTCTGGGAATTCCTGGGTCTGGTTTTGATTGATTACTTTTTAACCTGTTTCGCCAACGACAACAGTCTGTAAACATACAGTTTTACAAACCACAGAGGAAAAGTTCAATTGTATATAAAAATCTGTTATGGGGCCATGGGGCTTGAGAACAGCTGGAACAACTATCTGGAGTGTGGTCTCGCTCTTTGTTTTAATTTGCCAGGCAAAATGAATCCTTCTTTCCTTCCTAACAAGCCTGTTGATAGCTGAGACAGCACTATGCGAGAGCTCACATTTCTGAGATTATACTGTAACTAGGCAAAATAAGCACTGAATTCCGCGTCTAGATTTTGCTTTAAAAACTGTCCCATATAGGACGTAATTGGGGTACAGAAATAAGGTGTGACTCCTCTTGAGTGGAACAAAATGGCTCACAATAGCCATATTTTATAATGGATACTTTTTAGAAACACACATGAACATTTGGAGATGTTGGAAGGGATGGATGTGTAGAGGAAGAAAGGAGAGAGATGACAGAAGAGATAAAAGAAAAGTACTGATTACAAATTCATCACAAGTTGAAGTCAGCAGGAGGAGGTTAGTGACAGGTACAAAGGCTCTCGTGGAAAGAGAGGAATGCTGAGATGGTTTATAAGAAAAAAACAGAATATGTCAAATCTACACAAAGGAAGTAAACACATGAAAAGTATTTCAGTATTACTGGAAGTAAGGTTAAGATTTATACCTTTATTGAAACTACTTAGGGAACTTTAATAGTTCAACACATGGCACTGCATCTGCATTGCATGCAACTGATCTGTTTGAAATCATGTTTGATGTGCTAGCAAAGTTAATCTGCAGCTAAGCAAAGCTGCTACAGATAGTTGCAAATATCTATAAAAAAGTTTTCCCTGTTACAAAGAAAGGTAATATATATTAGTATTAAACTCTTGTTGGACTATGTAGATGCTTTGTCTACACTAAAGAAAATCATTTAATTGCCATACACTAACCTGTTCAACCGACCTCAGCACAACATGCTGATTAAATTCCTGTCAGTTGAGCTTATGATTAATTAAGCACTTGAGGGTACTTATCATTCATTAAACTAAGTTGTTCTCTATAGATGTGATCTTTAAACATTGAAATAAGTCAAACGAGATGTCGTTACCGCAAAACCATCATCCCCTGCTCCCAATCTCTTCATGTTTAGGCCTCAACAGATACCAAGTCATAAAAAATGCTACAAATAAAAAGTGTGATAGCAACTTAAATCGAAATTAAGTTCAATATAGGTTTCTGAACATTTTCAAATCTACAGTAAAAAAATTATATTAAATAAATGTTTTTTGCTATCCTAATGTGCCCAGCATATTTGTATATTTTATTAAGTTTGTGTGTGTGCAAGTATGTGCACAGCCTTTCCTTGCCCAACATGCACAAGTCACATCTTCTTATCATCCATAAATATCGAAGAATAATATGTTAATTTACTAACATGTTTTGGTTTTACTGAAAATGGTCCTCACTGGTTTCTATACACGTTTTAATCAGCAACATATACAGTGCATAGAGTGGAAATGAAAAATCTAGGGCAGACTGATCTGGTTTTGGAACATCCTGAAGCATAAGGCATGTCAACTTGAGTATCTCTTTACTCATAACAACAGAAGGGGGGAATGAGGGACATTGCATCGTTGCAGTAACATCTGAATAGTATTTACCTATTATAGCTCTTAGTTGCAACACTTTGGTCAGATTTTTTGATAATAAAAAAATAAATGAAAGTTAAAAAATGACAGCAGCAATATGATATTGCTTAAGTCCTTTTCTGTCAGTTTATGTCATACTTTATTAGTCCCAGCCATTAGATTTCTACATGTGTCAGTCAGTATGATGATGTAATGTTTAATTCATTTAGGGGGAAAAAAAAGTTGAAATGCCTAATACACATATGGCTGAGTTATTACTGACCACAACACTTTGTAGATCGTTCTGGTCTTCTTTTTTTTTTTTTTAACAGTGTCCTGTCTGGAGATGTGGCAATAAAAATTGATGCCCAGCAGAGCCCAACAGATTTTGCTTTCACAAGTGGAGCAGTAGGGCTATTGCCATAGTGTTCTGCTTGTTTTATGCATATAAACTGCTTTATTATAATTATACAGGGTCATTTAAATATAATATGGACACCGCAATAAAAGTAGAACAGGAAAGATAGAACAGAAAAAAAGAAGATGAAAGAAACAGAAGATAAAAGGGAGACAATGATAAAATCCTTGTTGTTTTCTGAATAGAAATTGGAAATGAAAAGTAAAAAAGTTTGTGTCAAGACATAAAGCCGCCTTGTAAAAATAAAAAACAAAAGACAAAACAGAAAAAGCTCAACAAAATAAATCTAAAAGCAAAGCTGGCAAACAAGAAGAACACATCTCAAAAAAAGAGGTTTAGCAAATTATTTATCCTAATAAAATCAAAAACAACCAAACAACAAAATGTCAAGAGTTGCGTAAACCTAAAACAAGACAATCATATGACTTGATAAGCTTGCTAAGCGGTGCTTGAAACATAAGAAAATATCAAAGCAATTTAAAAGAGCAGAAAACATTGGAATATGTACTTAAAAGTTTTATGATAGCTATTATTTAGTAATAAAAACATTCAGAACAAAAATAAAAAGTAAAACAAAAACACATCTCCAAATAATTGTGGTTCATTAAAAGAGTGAAAATTAACCCAGTAATTGCTTCCAGCAAATATTTATCACCAAAGACTGCTTTTTGAGAAAATGATTGCTGCTTGGTCAACAGGAATCAATGGAAAATGATAAAATTGTCCATAAAATGTTCCCAAACCATTTCCCGTTCACATTTGAGGTCATTGAATGCTTATTGTCTCTTTATAAATTACAGCCATTTCTTACACAGTCATCTGTTTTAACATCCTCAAAGGCAATTGGTCATGTGACTGATGGGTAATGTAATGGTCATGCAGATGTGGTGTTTTTCATTGTTGCTTTATGACTAATTAATGAGATAAAAAGCCAACAGTTAATTGGTGGCTGTTCATTGAAAATCTTAATTTGCTGTCCAAAGAGTCAATTTGATTAAAAGAGACAATCTTCCTACTCATATAACTGAAATGCATCACAGAGAGAGCAGAAGAGCAAAAATTCATGGAAGAAATGGTTTGTTCAGATTAGAAAGGATGAAAACATAGATGTGCGTCATAACATCAGATGTCAGAGATAGGCACCGGTTGGGCTTGGTGTGAGGGACTGCTGTCAAGTCACTGAGTTTATGCAATCAGCTGGTTTTACTTAAATAGAAAACTTTTAACCTTTACATTACTAAAGTATTATTGAGCTGAAAAAAGTGTTTTTTTTAATAAATACAGATAAAATCACAGGCATAAACAATCTGTGATTTGGCGTTCAGTGCAATTTCACTTAAAATCAAATACCAAAACTTGTTTTTATTTTTTGAGAACAGAAGAGCAAGAATGCAGCAGGCTGGTAAATTAGCTGCAAAATTAAAAAGAAAGAAAACCCAGAATATTACGGCCAATTTACTCAAAAATGGTCATTTTCGGCTAAAAAAAGGCACCAAACATAACTTTGGTCTTATATTTACTCTCTTATCACCAGCCTAGAAAATTGTAGACTGTTAATATACATTAAAAGTTGTTCTCTCTCACTGATGGGGATTGTCATTTTAAATTGTTAGAGAGCTAAACAAGCCAGTGTCTGCTGTTATCTGCAAGCTATCACTTGAACAATCTGTTTACTATTCTAACAACCTCGGATTATCATTGCGTCATTCTTCCACTGTAAGGAAGCTATTGCTGTAAGACACTTCACTAAAGAGAAAACTTTTAAAAGATAAGAGTGAAAATTTAGTAAAGCACTGTCTACCAATCTCAAAACATGAAACAAGAAAAAAGTTTTAAAAAAAATCCCCATTCACCTGGCCTATCATTTCGTAAAAACAGACAGCATTTCCTAGGTATCCAAGTTTTTTTACCTGCTATCTGACAGGTCTTATTAAATGCTTTTTGGTGGAGAGTGACTGTAGCAGTAATTGTTAAGTCTTTGATGTTTCTCTCTGTGTTTTTCGATCTTTCTTCGCCAGAAACCTGAAAAATTTCCAATGTTTCTATGCTCACCCTCCAAACTGTGTGCATATTTCCAGAATTCCTTCATTTCTCCTTGTGAAGTCTTTCTTCCTCTGCTTTTGCATGGGTTGCTTTAGTTCTTTTATATGTTAAATTTTTCATCAAGTTATTTCACAAAAGACAACAATAACATGTGCATGCCCTCATATGAATGAGTGATAATCATCTCGAACTGCTGAATATATGTATGAAGGTAAGCTGTAGATGACATACGGTGGAACTGTAATGTGTGTGATACACAGACAGCTATGTTCCCAAGTTTCTCAACAACTGACTACTACTTATAAAAACATGTGTGGAAGATTACTAAACAATAATATCCCTGGTAAAAACTAGAGAAGAACATATTCTTAATGGCTTGTATTGCAATGACTTCACGCATTTGTTTCGGAAGAAAGGAGGCAGAGACTGGAAGGGGGTCATTTCTAATTAAGTGTATAGATGATGTGAGGTTATGTGAATGTGAGTCAGGGGGGAACGATGGGGCAAGGATAGAGCAACAGTACAGAACGAATGAAAGTAATAAAAGCGACCAGAGAAATGTGAGCTGACAGAGGTGAAAGAGTATTAATATCAAAGCCAAATGTTAACTGACTTGTGTTATGCTCTCCTCTCTGCCCCCACCCTGAGTTGCTCAGTCTCCTCTTCCCTACTCTCCCAGTTTTTCCCTCTGTCTCTCCAAAGCATTTTTATGATCAAGAGGCTGACTCTGCAATAGACCCATCTCTGCTCCCAGAGAAACCAGCCATAAGCCACAGGATTAACTGTGTGTTAGAGAGCCTGGACCGTGCTAATGCTCAGTGTCAGAGTGCCCGCCAGACTCAAGAGTGTATGCAGCGTGCTAATAGTCCAAATATGTGTCTGGTGGGGAGGAAGACGAAAAAAGTTGCCTTAAAGCATAGGCTACTACTACCAAACGGAATCAACTGTACATATAATTTCCTTCAAGTCATCATCAAGCATCAGGTAGCAAAGAGCGATGAATAAAATGCTAAACTGGTAGCTAACTCAGCTAAATTAGTGGTGCTGCCACATACATAACTTACAATCTACATCAGGTTTATATACAGCTGCAATCAATCTCTTAAATTCAGTACCTTGGTATAAAACCTGTTTGAACAACCAATTCACTTCATCACTTAAGACCAGCATAAATTAGCAGAAGTTGAAAGGAAGTAACTGAGAAATTTCAATTTAGGGATGGTGCGAGAACAAAGCACTGAATTTCCATGGATTGTAAATGTAAATTAAATGAGAATTTTTTTATCTGTTTGGGTTAATTAGGTGTTCACATGTTGAAGTCTAGCCTTGTGGAAAAGCAGTGATTATAATTTTCTATGCTGATGACAACATATAGATTACGTTGTTTTTTTTTCTGTGTTTCCTCTCCTGGAATCTTAGGCAGACAGAACAGTAGGCCTGATTTCCACTCAGTGGCAGAGATACATTTGCTGTGAAAAGGATGGGGTGAGACATTCTCCTTTTTGTACAATTGACTAATTAAATTAATGGCGTGAGAGATCATATTTGGTCCAGCAAGCAAATTACAGGTCAAAACAACAAGAAGAAAAAAAACAATTGCCAAAAAAACTAAGAACCATTTGCCTCTAATGTAACCACAATAATACTATTAAAAAATGCCCAGTTTCATGAGTCTTATAACTGTCTGATTACACCTGTAGGTATCAAAGCAAAGGGGTTCAAACAAGGGATGAAAGACTTTGTTGTCTAATTAATAATTGCAAAGATTGATCAGCTGTATTATGCAATCTGGCGAGTCTACTGCAAAGCTACAGGTTGAGAGTTTGAGTTTGGCTCTCACCCTGAACCTGACAGCTTAAACACAACTCAGAATACATTTGGGTCGAAGAGACTTTGCAAAGTGAAGAATGCATGTGGGTTTTTACTCCTCTAGTGTCTATGTGCATATGTGTCTAGGTATTTGCTGAGTAAATTAAGTCTCTAGAGCTATGGGACAAATCTGACAGAAGAAAGGAGTGTGTTGGGGGTGGAGAGGCAAGGTTTTGTAGAGAATAGAAGAACTGCCGGAAAAAAAGGAAAAATGGATGACAGAATAGTTGACAAAGACCTGACCTACAATCTAGCAGGTTTTTAGAATTTGAGGCATAGAATAGTACAATTTCCCTAAACCAGACTTTACTATTAAATGCTAAGAGTACCATTTGCCTAAAAAGACATAAAAGTACTATAGCAAAACGCCTATTAAACCTTTCATTATGACTTTCTAATAATGGTCTGTTGGATTCATTTTACAGCACAAAGACTGATGAACAAACACACCCTAATTAAAACCCTGAATCATGACAAGCACCCACCTACTCAGAAAACGCTGTTTTCCAAGTCTTTATAGCAGATGTTTTTAAGCAAGTTATGAAATGTATGTATTTTTAGTCTGCAAGCTACAGCAGCATGTGAACCTATTATACCATGTCCATTGTATAATAGATGCTGATTTAGAACAGAACTGAAGTTTCATGAAGTAATTGGTCACCTGCTAGTGGGCCAGTAGAATGGACTAATATGCTAGCTAGAGCCAAAGTAGAATTGTAATTTTGGCTTGTTTCTGCTTTTAAGCTTCCTTCAGTGTTCTAAAAGTGTAATCTCTAAAATACTGTGATGTCCTGAAGGCTCTTTTGTTTTTAAACTGGGTATTTTGTTAGGCATCTGTATACTTTTAAACAATGAGTAATTCACTTGTTTACTTGTTTCACTTGTTTAGCAATCTAGTGGAATTGAAATCTCTCCAAGATAAAATACAGTGTTGCATGTTGTGGTCTTTAGCTGGCTAAACCGATAATGTGATCAATGTCAGCGTCTCTAAGTGGCTACATGAATGGTTACATGAGACATCTTTGATACTAAAGCACGTCATCTGTTGACTAAACCACAAAACTAGAACTCCCCGAAAGGGTAGGAAAAGAAGGAAGCCCACCATTCTGTGGCATACATTCATGCATCTCCAGTGGACATTCCCTCTCTTGCCGTTTCTAGCTATTCTAAAAATCTATAGTATTTTTATGCACTATCAGCTTACACACATTTTCCCTGCACTGGGGGATCATGCAGAGACAAATGGTTCTAAATAGCCTTCCTTACCTCTCGATGTTTTCCTTTTCAGATTTCAGTTCTCCCACATCCTTACCATTATGAAACTTACCTCTGCTTTTAATAACCTAAACTTAATCTTGCCTGAACTCTTTTTTTTTCTCTGTTTTGCTTGTCTTCCAACGCAGATTCCATGGTGGCAGCTTGGTTGCTCTCGATATCACTTAAGTCTCACTGGCACACTGATGCTTGCATGTGTTGGTGCTCAAATCAGATGCACATGTTTTTTCATCTTGTTTCCACTTCCATCTCATCACATATGGACACTTGGTCAGAAACACTTTGTGGTGATTCCTAAGTGAGCTTAGTTTCCCTTTAAACATTACTATTTCATGTGCAAAACGGTCTGATACCGTAAGACCTGAATGCTCACTAGGGGGGTCAACTGACACTCATTAAACATGTTACTGTGGTTACCTTATGTAAAATATTGCAAAACCAAGAAATATGTAGTCATGTTAAATCTTGTACATTTATACCCACTTAAGCAAGTACTTTGGAGGTCTAAATTTGATTAAAAAACAGATAATTCATTTTCTTTCTTTGTTTCATTGACTAAAAAAGCCCTGGTAACAGACTCTACTCTTTTCACCAACCTTCAGTCAACAATCTGTGTATTCAGTGTTTCTGATCAGCTTTTCTAGTCAAAGTCAAACTTCTATTCTACCTACGTGTTTATTCAAGCAGGCACTGCCTATTTTCTTTGGCCTTTGGTTCTCTGATATCCACCTTCCCAAGCATCCCAGCAGAACATAAAGGGTGGGAGGTGAAAGCCAATCTGGATGGAAATAGGTGGATATGTTGTAATTATATTTGTTTTTTATCCTGCTTACAATTTGAACACCACTATCCATGAACTTTATCATCTGTCACTAAAGAATCTAATGCAGCAAAACAAACGAATCCCACTATGTCCTAAAATATTTTTTAAAGTATTTTTTAATTAATAAAACCAAATTTCTTTTTCTTTTCCGTCAGATGCAATACTACTTTCTGCACTGAAAAACTTGTAGGTCAATTTGAAAGAAGAGTATGGGGGGTGGAGGTGGTGGTGGCTAGGTTGTGTAGAGCATAGGAAAACTGCTGGAAAACAGGTAGCATGGATGACAGGACAGTTCACAAAGACCTGAACTAAAATATAGCAGCTTCTTAGAATTTGAGGCATAGAGTAGTAAAACTCCCCAAAACCTTACTTTACTATTTATCGCTAACAGCAGCATTTGCCTAAAAAAAACATAAAAAGTGCTATAGATGAACGCCTTTTAAATCTTTTATTTTGACTTCTTGATAATGGTCTGTTGGATTAATTTTACAGCACGAAGACTGAGGACCAAACACACCCTAATTAAAACCCTGAATCATGACAAGCGTGCACCTACTTAGAAAATGCAGCAAAGTGTTTATATCAAATGTTTTTAAGCAAGTTATGAAATATATGTATTTTTAGGCTACAGCAGCATGTGAACTCATTATACCATGCCCATTACTTTATAGTCCAGATTTCTGATTTAGAACAGAACTATTTTTTTGTACAGTAATTGGTCGCATACTCGTTTCAAGGGCAATTTTCGACTTCCACTACAGTTTTGTAGCAGAACTGGTTAATGTTTTGTTTATTTAATGTATCACAATATTTGTTTTCTAAGTTCAGGTGGCATACTTTTTAAACAAGCTCAGTTCATCAGTGGGCTGTTGGGAGGGGGGTATCAGTCACTGCATTCTACATTCACACATCAAGCATGAGAAGACTCATCAGTCACCTCCAACATTTTCAGCATACAATTAAACCAGAACAAAAATATTCTGTTAAAAAGTTTCAGCAGTTTTGAAACTATGACTTTTGATCAGCTTGATGCCTTGTTAATATAATGCTAGAGGGCCCCAAAAAGCAGCCAATAGTCACTACTTAAATGATACATCAATTCAGTTCATGTCAATAATACTTTATCAATCCCCAATCATACTTTAATTATCTCCAAAGGGAAATTGTGATCAGTGAGATAATCATATTAATAAGATAATAAGATAAACCATACCTGTGAGACAGAGTGCAAGAACTAAAGAAAAGCAGCTCAATTGACTATTTAAACACTTCATAACACACGTTGAAGTGATAGAAAAATATAAGGTGAAGGCTGGGTCAGAAAATGGACACAGTGACTGAATAAAGCATTTGGTGACTGATATAAACAATAATACGTGGCTTGATGATGGACATTTAGGAATAAAATGCTGTGTAAGGCTTGGACCTCATTGCTATATACAACTCACGTTCACACACCCACACTGACACAGGGGCACAAACTCACGCACACACTTTGGTATAAGCAACTCACGTTCGCTGCCACAGCCCAAGAGCTACCGCAAGAATATTTATTGGCTACCGGCTCAATGGCTGTATTGAAGAGAAGGATTGAAAGGGGAGGGGAAGGAGGAGAGAGATAGAAAGAGGAGAAAACGAGGAAAGGGGGTGAAAGAGGCTGTTGCCGCTTCTTCTCATCCTCCCTGTGAGCCACTTTCTGTTTCCCTGCATCACACCACGCACACACATCCACGCGACACCTAGCAGACATCCCCGCGCGCACGCAGACACACTCTTACACACAGGCACACGGTAGGTGCGCACGGAAAAAAAAGAAGCAGAAAAAGATGCATCTTTTTGAGTCCCAAGAAAAAAGTATAATTATGCGCGTGAGTTGTGGGGGTGGGGGGCGGGCATTCATGTCAGTGGTATGAGGGGAACACCCACACATACATGTGCGCTCATACATGTGTGCGCGTGCGTCGGTGCGTTTGAGGGGGTGTCGCATCCTTCTTCTTACCTTGAGCGCGCGAAGAGAGCGAGCACAGCACAAGAGTCCAGAGAAAATAGCGCATCGCCGTCATTCCTCCGTCCGTCATCCTGCCGTTTACTCTTCTCATCTTCGTTGTCACCCTCTTCATCCTCATCATCATCATCATCCTCCTACTCGAAGAGGGAAGCGCGAGACAGCGTTCCGTGCCGCTATTAGCGAGATTATTTGCATCAATACATCTTCCGCGAGCCAAACAAGAGCCCTCTAAGCTCTCACCGGGCCGCATTCTGCTTCACATCCAACAAACGAAGGGTGGGGGGGTTGGGGGGAGAAGGAGAGAGAGGAAAGCGTTTTTTTTTGCCCCCTCCTAACACAGACTAGATAAATCCCTCACATCCGAAAAATGAATTCAGTGAACATCCACAGAGAGAGAAAGAGAGGGGGGGAGTGGGGAGGCAGAGATGCAGAGCGGGCTTAAGGGACGGGCGCACAGGTTGTCTCCTCAACCTGTGCTTTCAATGGCTATCGTCAGTGTATATGTTCTCTCATCAGTTCCACTGCAATACTAAAAGTGATGAGGAGCTTCAAATCCACACTTTTCCCAGCCAGCATCCCGTCGTCATTCTGAAATTTCTAACCTGTGACGTTTTGTAGCGTCCTGTCTTCTATTAAAAATAAGTAGAACAAAAATCCCCTCGGCTCTTCTCGGGATTCGTTTAGCACTACAGCGTGTCACAAATCGATAGAGATGCTTGTTCTTTATTTCTTTCCTGACCGGTTAATCCTCTTCTGCCTCCCCCGTCTCTTGACTCATGCGTCTGCGAGACCTTCTGCGTTCCTTTTTTTTCCCTTTTCCTCTCCTCTCACAGACTAGCAGGGAAAAGTCTGCATCTTCACCTCCTGAAAGAATAGATATTCGTTATTCTCACGACTCCCTCTTTCCACTGACTTCTTGTGAAAAAGGCAGCAAAAAGGCACAAGTCACTCCTTTTAACATATCCTAACCAGACAAGGCAAAAAATTAAAATAAAATCAGGCTTGCTCTTTGCGTCAAAACATTCCTTCTTTAGTTATGTCTGCAGAGCCAACCATTCAAAAAAAATAATTTCTTGTATCCAGGTTCTTGTTAGAAACCAGAAGAGAGACGCATTATTCTCATCTGCTCTTATCGCTCCTCTCTCCCGCTGAAGCAGTTTGGTGCGTCTCCTTCCCCTGCCCGCCGCTATAGAAAGATGCTGGCTTCAAGAGCTCCTTGTACGTAAGCTTCCCGCTCCCGCACCTATTCACGTGGTCTCTATGGGTTGGAAATATTAGTTCGAAAATTTACTTCTGCAGAAGAAGTTGGGGATTTTGTATAGGAAATAATAAATATAATACCGAGGTTTTAAAAATATAGAATTTGCAGCTTTAAGTGGTAAAAATGTAAAGATCTTTGTCAAACTCAAACTTCGCTAATATTCCGACTAAATAAAATGGTATAACAGGGACAACAACCAACCACGTCAGCTGGAGCAATTATGGTCCCTGGGCAGCATGACGAGGTGCTGAGATAGATAGATAGATAGATAGATAGATAGATAGATAGATAGATAGATAGATAGATAGATAGATAGATAGATAG
>JAUZNJ010030415.1:0-11076 GCA_034780135.1 Jordanella pulchra
AAATCAATCCAACTGCTGGTCTGATTATTACTTGTTTATTCTTTTGGTGCTAGAACCGTACACACAATTTTGACACCTCTGTAACTTAACTACCCCTCTAAATGTGCTGTCTGTGCATTACCATCAACGATACGGCGTGGAATGGTGTTGTGTCAGCAGGTTATAGCTGGGCCGGTTAATAATGACTCAGCTCTTACTGAGATATATCTGAAATAAAAGCTGATGGGACTTGATAGTGAAGAAAGAAGCATTTTTTTCTTTTTTACGGTTAGACCAGGAAAGGCAGCCCCACCTGATTCAGCTTTTTCTGTGGGAACAGAGCCATGCTGAGACTAAGTCACGCGTTATAATATCCTCACCTGTCTATGTCAGCGAAAGCATTTTTTTCAGTTTTTTTTTTTTTTTTTTTTCTCTGAGCCAAAACCAACACCAGGCATTTTAAACGTCCTTCCAATAGTCTTTGTTAAGACAGCCGACGACACCTCAAACCTCTGTGCCCTCACGATGATAAATGACTCCAGTGGAGCTCAGAGGGGGATAGAAATGCCCACTGGATCCGTTGTACTGGCTCAGAATGGGGCTAGAGTAACCTAGAGAAGAGTGGGAGGGTGAGGAAGTGAGCACAGAGGGAGGTGGAACCTGCGGTACCCACTCTGAGACACCTGTGTTGGGGGAATAATTACTAAAGCTTCCTGGCTGGGTGGGTCGATGTGGTCCGTCTAAGGGAAGGTTAATCTGCAGTGGTCTGCTCAACCCGTCTCCCCCAACCTCGTTTGTTGATCCGGTAGAGACCGTAGACATTTCAGACAAGAAGCTGCTTAGGCATGGCGTGGGACCCGATAGAGAAGGGGAGGGGATTCTGTCCTGCGTTGGGGACATGGTGAGGGCAGGGTGTTTGGGGCTTCCCCGCTCGCTGTCTGCGGACTCTGGAGGCCCTGAAGCACCGTCTCCGTTGGCGAGGGAATCAGACTTCCTCTTCCTCTTACGGCGGAAGTTTCCATTATCAAACATCTTCTCGCAGTTCGGGTCAAGTGTCCAGTAGTTACCTTTACCTAATGGGTGAGAATTAAAAATGAAATAACAGATTTTGAAGACCTATCACTCACCAGTAAGCATGAACTTTTCAAACACTACGATAAAGACTGAATAGATCTTAATGCGTTACCTGGATCATCCTCGTCTCTTGGTACTTTCTTGAAGCAATCATTGAGCGACAGGTTGTGTCTGATGGAGTTCTGCCAGCCGGCTTTACTCTTGTTGTAGAAAGGAAAGTTATCAGCGACATACTGGTATATCTGACTCAGTGTCAGTCTCTTGTCCGGAGCTCCGTGTATAGCCATAGCAATTAGAGCAGAGTAGGAATAAGGGGGTCTGACAAGCTTCATCAGATCTTCTTGTGAAGGAAGGGAGAACCAGCTTAGTTCACCTCCTGGACCACCAGGTCCTGCTGGTCCTAGGTAGGGTCTCTGTATGCCGTAGTGCTGAGGGACAAATGGTGGGCCTGGATTACCAGGTGGACCGGTGCTAGACAGGTATGAGGAGGAGTTGATCCCAGAGCTGTTGAACCAAAGGTAGGGGTTTGGAGATGAGGTTGTGTAGTCGCCCAGTTCGTAAGAAGAAGGAGTGGTGCGCTGAGGACTCGGCAGGGAAGGAGGAGGGTAGTAGCATTCGCCGTACATGCTGAGCTCCGGAGGTTCCTGGCCCAAACTTGGAAACTGTGGGCCACAGCGAGGAGGAGACTGGCTCTGGGTCTCAAACGAAGACATTGTTTTCTTGTCAGATCTTTAATGATTTCCTATCAGTTCTTGTAAGTCTCTCCCTTGCAATTCTCAAAAATAAAAAATATTACCTGCTTATCCAAATAGTTTTCTTTTAGCTTTAAAGTTGCTGACCTCTCTAATCCTTCTTTGACTGTTTGTCCTTGCTCTATATCACCTGTCACACTGACTATATCTTCTCTCTTGGTCCGCCCCCTGCCTGTCTCGATTGGTTCTTTTCTAAGGTGAGAGGTCTTTGTGTTTCTTTCCTCTTTTGCTGTTGTCAGCTAACTCAGACCCCTCAGGGCTTTCTGGTTCACTTTCATTTAAATAATTTTCCATTCAGATAATAGACTAGCTTCAACTCATTTTAGTTAGCAGGTTTATATTTCCTTTTTGTGTGCACAGTAAAATACCATTAGAAATATACATGTTGAAAACAGACCTTTACTTCAACAAAGTATTGATAATAAAACTTAATATTTTTCATGTGTAGATATTATTTTCAAACTGATTAAACTAGATTCTAATTTTTAGATACTAAAAATGATTCAGATTACTTTCCACCAGAATATGCTCATCTTAATTTAGAAATTAATTTAAGCTCAGTTGATATATGGGACCATTTCAGTGAAATAGTGGTTTCTGATAAAGCACAGATGGAAAAAAACGCAGAATTTAATGATTAAGAGCAAGTATAGAAAGAGGTACAATGAAAAATTAAACAGATATAGAATATAGAAAACACTAGCAGGGAAAAAAAGGTTTTTCTAGAAACCAATATAACTTTGCCCTGATCATTTTCATTCATCAACAAAATGTGAAATCAAACAAAAATAATTAAAGGGAGAAGTTTTGTTATATTTGTCATCTAATTCCTCTCTAATTCCTTTCCAAAGTTGCTAGAAAAACATTGATTCACATCATTTTTAATCAGTCACTTTAAGGCGCTCTTTTACGTTGACGTAGATTTACTTTAAGTAGCTTGTTTTATAGCTTTAATTTTTAAGGCAGGTGCCAATTAAAAAACAAGTTGTGCGCATGCGCGTTGTAAGTTAGTTAGCTCTTTAGCTTCTAACGGTGAGTAGGTCACTAAACTCTGGGTAAATATTAAAAAAGATCACATTTAATGATGAATAAGCCCTCGGATAAGTTGCAGTACGTTATTGTTGCGTTTTCTCGTGACATTAAATTACCCTGTTTTACATGAATTTTAAATAAATTTAGTTTGCTAACATAGCTTTCAAAGTAACGGTTTATTTTACGCCCCGAAACAGAACAGAAAAAAATAAAATACTTTGCGAAGAGTATTGATTATAATGTTCGTGTGGGATTGATTAAAAGGTATTAATATGCGTTATTTGTGTAAATTAGTGAGTAACTGACATGGAGAATCGCCCTTGCCAAACGGTGCGTTCAGGGAGCAGCACCGACATGTCTGAACTGAGCAAGGAGCTGGAAAAGCTGACCGAGGATGCGGAGAACAGATGCGGTTAGCAAAAATGCTGGATTAATCTTCTAATATTTTTATTAGCTAAATCCTCCAGCTTCGTCTTTCTGCTCCTCTTTCCTCCCGCAGTGCAGTTGACCTGGATGGTTTATGACCTGGTGAAGCTGCGGACGGATTTGCAGACGGAGGCGCGCATGCGGGAGCTGGAGGAGGCGTGGAGCAGATGCAGAACAGCGGTGTTTGGAGAGCCTGAACCGCTGCCGGAGATGAAATCTGCAGCTCAGGATGTTGACTCATCAAACACTTAAACTGTTGATGAAGTGGTGCAAACTTAATAGTCTGATTTACGGCCTTCAAGTTGAATTGTCAGGTTGCAGCATCGCCCTTGGCTGCTTCATTAAAGTTATTTTAACTGGTAGTTCTGTCTTTATGTTTATTAGTTTGTTTTTGTTTAAGCTGTTCTAAACTGTACAATTTAAAAATTAAATAAAGAAGCTGGTGTAAGTTCAAATTGTAGTCTTTGCTTTATTTTCTTATGCCGCCTAATCAAAACATGTATTTTAATGCTCGGAAAACTGCAGAATCGTTTACAGTTTTTACTTTAAACAGATGTTTTTTTTTGTTATCTGACACCTTTCTACCAGAACCAGCATTAAAACTTGTTTCTTTTTAATATATCACCTCCATTAAGAGGTGCTACAATGAAACAATACTTGATGTTTACAATTCATCGGAGTATTTTGAACTCTGTTGTTTTTTCTTTCAGATGGAAAACACAGAAAACAAAGAACGTATGACTACGTCTCCTGTCAGCGCTGCTATGGAGAACCTGCTGAAAGAGTTGGACTCGCTGTCCAATGGCATGGATCAACTAGCATGTATGTTTATTTGGGTTTCCCTCCCACAGCCATACGTCTAAAGGCTTCTGCTCCTCCAGGTCTGAGATTAAAAGGACATAATATGTGCATTGGTTTATAATCCTTCTTTTTTGTTGTTGATGTCAGCAGTACAGATTGGTTTGGATGTGATGCAATGTCTGATTGGTAGATATGGGTAACTGAAGGATTTTCATGCAGATGGCTGTCTGTCAGCCCCCCTGATGTTTGGTTTGATGTTGCAACCTTATATCTCCCTCAGGGGACGGTTGTGGTGAAAGCTGGCAGTCGGAGCAGCTCTCTGTCTATCACGCTCTGTTATAACTATCAGCTCAGTTTAGCGGCTCAGGCTTAAAGTTGGATTTTATATCTAAATTTTATGGATGGTTACAGCAGGGACTTGAACCTTCAGCTCGTCTGCAGGACAAACCACGACCGCCTAAAGCATCAAACTTCAAAATCTTTAAACTTTATTTATCTTCAGCTTGTGAAATTTAGTGCTGTTGTGAAAAAAAGTGAAGACATTCTGTTTTCAGGAAATTAAAACAAAAAATCCGGCCTTTTCTTGTTTCTATTCTAAAGCAGTTTCATTTCTAGTTGATAAAAATAGAAATCCAAACTCAAATGATTTCCTTTCATCCCCTTTTGACTCAGAAAGAGAAACAATTTCTGTTTCACTTTTGTTTTTTGTATTTTAAAACAATCAAATATCCATTTTTATTTGTTTTTTAACATCATTTCTAAAACAAAATTCAGATGAGTAAAAGACGCTCTGAGCGTCCAGCGTCGTTCAAGTCTCTGTTTATTCTCATCCAACTTAGTTCAGCATGGGTGCATAGGATCTGTTAAAAGTTCATTTCAACTTTGATTACAAATTAGATTCAGGTCTGGAAACATTCTAACATATGAATATGCTTCAGTCTGAACCCTTGCATTATGTTTCAGGTTATGTATTTTGGGACTTTGTCCTTGTCGCTAACCTTTGTTGATAGAAACCATGAAGCTGCTGCCACCGTGGTGCGTTCATAGTGATGTGCAGGGCCTGGTTTTTTTGGCTTTCATTAGTTAAAACTCAGAGTTGTGGATGAGGAGTAATTGTCCTGTCTGCAGGTTTTTAGCTCTTCAGTCAGTTTTTGTGACGCCTTTTTGCATCTGTTCTGATGGCTCAAATATGCTTTGTCAGACTTGAAAAGTTTAGGATATTTAGCCTCCAATCCTTCTTTCGGCTTCTTTACCGCCTCGTCACTGAACCCTCATAACTAGTTTAATGCAAATCATTTTCCCCTACAAGCCTCTGGGGTCTTCAAAGAGCAGATTTATACTATTATTAAATTATACAAACGTTGAGTCTGCTAAATAATTACTGATAGTAATTTACTGCACAGGATATTTATGGGTACCAGAACTCATGACAGTCAGATATTTACAGAGAAAAAAAAACATTGTTCAGCTTCAACATATATACAGATGGTACCATATATAATATGGTTTACTGTGGATAAAACCTTCAGGGGGAGTGGAGGGCTTATAATTTCATCCTGACACTCTGTCTGTCTGACTTCTCCAGTTTTAGGAACATTTTGTGTCGAGTCAAATCTTCCAGTTTCCTAGACTTTAGATGCAGACTGAAAAAATGTATTTTGAGTGCATTTGTTACCTTCTTTTCAGTCCAAAAATATTTGTTATTACCGATCAGTTTTTGTACAGAACCAGAGTGAGTGAAGGGATTTTTCTTAGGGCTGAGAACAAAAAAAACAATAAAAAAAAACAGAGAGTGTATCGTGAGCCAAAAAGCCTGGGTTACAGATGACTCCTGATAATAATTGTTAAAGTAAATGTAGCAATGAAATATTAAATCGGTCAGTTATGGTCTCTTCTGTCAGCGCATATTATCACAGGAAATGTATTATTACGCTGTAAAAACTCAGCTAAATAATTAAACCTGTATTGAAATAAGTGTATTTGTCCTTAATTTGAGCAGGTGTCTAAGATGATCTACCAAACAAAGCTGTTATTTTGTTGTTAAATATGATATTTTGAAGTTGTGCAAGATAATGGAGGTTTATTTCTTAATATTTTAAATGCAAATCATCAAATTCTATTGGCCAATTTTCTTCTTATCAGCTCAATTTGAGGGGAAATAGACTTATTTGAAGAAAAAAAAGTATATTTATTCAGATTTGAATTATTGCAGTGTGTGTTTGCAGTACAGGGGCCATAATGGGAACAGTTCTTCTGGCCCCTGTTGGCCCCTGTTTACAACCACCAATGAGAAAGTGGCCAATAATGGTATAAAAAGTCAGCCTGTAAATGAAGTCCAGTAAATCTGATTCCAGTCGGCTTAAAAGACTGATTCAGTTTGTAATTGAAGGAGACGATAAAAAATAAAAAATCAGCAGATACAATTACATCTCTCCCTGCTCAGATTTAACAGTCGCTATGTTGACCTGAGGCAATAGTGACAGAAAGATATTGTGTTTCTCTCTGCAGTGCGGACCCATCTGATGCAATGCGACCTGATCGTTTGGGTTAACCACCCTGACAAAGCCGCTTTCCTCCGAAAAATCCAAGAGGAGGTGAAGCAACAGCAGCTCTGAATCTGAGCCGTGAGGAGCAGAGGTAATCTGTGTGAAGATAAAGTGCAGAGTTAAAAAAAAAAAGCAACCCGTAAGCCCTATTCATTTTGTCCTCTTCTGTTTCCTAAAACAAGGATTAAGGGATTACATAACATGACCTTTTGAGGTTGTGAACGTTGTGACATTTGTTTCAGAGGTTTCCTAAAAATGAACATAAGAAGAGCAAACACACATGCATGCAAAGAAATGAGCATGCAGGGAAGACAGGAACAGATGTGAGCGCTCACATTAAGCCTGTTGGTGTGGTCAGAGTCCCGCAGGGTGCAGCAGACAACACTGCAGCTGCTCCTCAGAGCACTGGTCTGTGGCATCAATGAGCAGCAGCGGGGTGTTCATGTGATGGATAATCATCTCCCTCACCCTGAGGAAACTCTAAAGCACAACAGCACACACTGAAAACGACGGGGACCCGACCACGCAGCACAAGTCAACATCAAACATTCCCCGAGGCGTGCCGCAAGATGTCAACTTTTCACTTTAATCAAAGAAAGCGTGACGTTAATTTTACCATTGTGGCATACCTTAATGTTCTTCGTCCCATTTCCGAGATAGTAATACTCGTTTTGTCTTTGGATCTTAATGTTGAAAATCTTGCTCTGATTAAGCAGCATCAGTGTGTAGGGATGCTGTGTGGCGCCGTGTGAGCTGTCCCTCACCAAGAACGCTCCGTCCTTTGAGACACAAAACCACTCAGATCAGGAAACTGCTGCTGGTTGTGTCTCTCTAACATCTCTTTAACTCCGTGTGTCTTCATTTAATCATCAGAGTTAATGATGCAACAGCTAACCTTGTTCACCTCTCTGAGAGAGACTTCAGCTTGATGTCGTGTTATCCTTCCCATGTACCAGCTGGGATCCAAACCCTGGACTCACAGAAAAACAGTAAAAAAAAGATGAAAATCATTTTTGTGTTTCTGCCTGTTATTTTGCAACTGTGAACAAAGAAAATGCAATAATTGTAGTTATCCCATTTGTCAATAAAAAGGTGGTTTTCAGTTCTTCATCAGACTATTTTGTGTTTCCTCTTTAACAACATCGCCCTCTGCTGGTTTAACACTAATAATGCACAACTGCACAATTTAATTCACCTGTCTTGATGGTTTTGTTGGTTGACTTAAATGAGTGCGTTGAGTTGGTACAGGAATGTTTGGCGTTTGATTATCTGCCCTGTGGGGAAAAAATGAGTAAACATTTATTTAGAAAAGTTAAAGGAAGCAAAACAATTACAGTAAAATAAATACAGAAACTTGCAGGACTGTTTTCTTTTTTCACCTGGTGAACACAGTGCGCTGAGGGACTGGTGGTATTTGGTGCCTGTTGGGAAGTGAACCGGTAGCCATGGCAACACTGCCCCCTGCTGGATGATTATGAGTAACGTGGGTTGTAAAGATCATTTTTGTCTCCATGAAAACCTGTAATATGCTGTACGTACTTGCATGTCGATGTGAAGCTGGTTTTTGAGGAGGAGGAAGAGGAGGTTTCTCTGGCTTCTTGCTTGTGGTTTGCTGAAAATTAGATGAATGAACTGGAACAAAGAATAACAAACATTTAGCACTCAAGCTTTATTGGTTCAAAAACAAAAGTCATTTATGTGTAATTAGTGCAAATAATCAGGAGACACACTTTTTCAGCTGAACTAAAGTACCGGAAATATATGAGAACACGATTAAATGATGTTGATGAGAGCTGATGTTTTCATATTTGATCCCAAATTGCTCAGAATTCATTTCTCATTGTAGTAGTTTGTAGTTCCCAGAATTTCTAAACGTAAAATAGGAGGCAACTCTTCTAGTAATCAGGCTCCTCTCCTCTTGAACCAACAGCCAGTTTTTGTCTATTTTTAATAGACTACTAGGGTTAAAACTTTCATTTTTGATAAAGCTTATAGTTAGAGAGAGTTATCCTGATCTATCTCTGTAGTTATGCTGCTATAGACTTAGACCGCAGGACGACGTAGGGACCACTTTGCATCACTCTGCCTCATTCTACCTCGGTCAGTTTGTTAGCTGTTACTATGAGGATATGTTAAGTAATTTAATCATTTTGATTGCTGTCTATATATTTTCTAATTTATTTCATTTATAAAAGAAAGACCAATTGTATCAAATTCATTTTAAATATGTAATACCAAAACCGCTATACGATCACAAGTCTGAAAAATGTGCCGTCAAACCTCAAGTATTTGTAAATTACACAGTCTGTTTTGCGCTCTGCTGTGTACACAGATTAACAACGGGTATATGGGAAGCTGGCACAGGTTGTTTGGCTGTGACTCCATCCTGGAGGGAAATATCAGCTAGGCTGCTGCCATCTGCACCTTTAATTATAGATAGAGTTTGTTCTGTTTTTTCAGTGTTTAGTCCTGTTTGTCTACTAGACATAGCTATTTGCTAAGCTTTTCTGTCCATAACTATGTGACTGACCGGATGTGCTCTCTTTCATCCCTTTGGCATGAAAGCTGTCTCAGAGCTCATCTGTTTAACTGTTTGTTTCCTAGACGGAGTCACCGAAGTGGTAATTTACTTTTATCTTTTCAAACATAGGAAGTATTTATAGATCAATGCTTCTATGTTCATTTTGTATGTCTGCTGTCTGCTTCTGTCTCCTTAACCC
This sequence comes from Jordanella pulchra, assembly GCA_034780135.1. Lineage (NCBI taxonomy): Eukaryota > Metazoa > Chordata > Actinopteri > Cyprinodontiformes > Cyprinodontidae > Jordanella > Jordanella pulchra. Next base: position 9,331 of record JAUZNJ010030415.1, read on the forward strand.
CAGTCAGCCTCAGCAGATTTCCGCTCACACTGAGCCTGGTTCTAATGGAGGTTTCTTCCTGTTAAAAGGGAGTTTTTCCTCTCCACAGTCGCTACATGCATGCTTGGTGTGAGGAATTGCTGTCGAGTCAATGAGTTGATGAAATCAGGTGGTTTTCCTTCAATAGAAAACTTTGAACTAATCTGACTGTGTGATCTGATTGAATTCTCTCAGTGAAGTGCTTTGAAATAACCTGTTGGGAATTGGCGCTTTATAAATGAACTAAATTGGACTGAATTGTTTTCTTTATTACCTGTGGGAAGGCTGGGACCTTTAGACACCCTTTGGGGTCCAGGCATTTTCTGAAACCTGTGGTCTTCTGCTCTGGCGTTTTGTAGACTGTTTGCTGCCTGTGGCTCCGTGAGAGGAACGATATAGTTTCCATCTTCTCCCTCCTTCTGAAACTCTTCATACTCATCACTGTCACTTGCCTAGTTGAAGCAAAGCAGTTAGTTATGCTTTATTTCTTTAGGTCACATCGACAGTAAATAAAGCCCAAATGTATGATTTTATTTTTGCTTTAAGAGACTAAAACCAAATAAAATAAATATTTTACTTACAAACTCATTTGAATCCCAGACTTTTTCATCCTGGACTGAAAAGAATAAATATTAAACAGATCACCATCAGACTGAACAAAGACGGTTTGATTTTATCTGCTAAGTTGACCTGAGTTTGTACCTTCTGTCGAACTATTCTGTGTCTTAAATCTGCACAGAAAATAAAGGGGTTATTTTTTGTGGTTAGTTTCACTTTCAGGTGACATAATTAAACTCTTCTCACTTACTTTGAATAAAAGCCTTTCTTCTTCTCTGGTTTGTTGAGATCTCTCTGGATTTTTGCAAGTATTCTGTAAATGATGGGAACCAAGTTACCACTTTAAACATGTTTACTATAGATAAAGTTGTGTAACATGTTTTCTCTAACTTACGGGATAGAGAGGATTGGGAAGACTTCAAGCTCATGTTGGATCATTTGCTAGATGAGGAGGATGTTTTGGATGTAAGGAAATATGTTTCTGTTTTTGCTTTTATTGCTCAGGATGTTGAAAATTACATGAGCAGTAAAGTGACTCACCATAAACTGTGCTCCAGTTATTCCCCTCTTCAACACTACTTTATCACAGCTAAATAACTTTAGCTGAGGAAACAAAAAAAAACCTTATGTTTTATTAAGCACAAATGCAGTTTTGAATGTGTTTTAATACAGATTCTACATTGAAAATCAAAACTGGTTTTCTTTTTTCAATGCTGCTTTTTATTAATAAACTGCAACAATGAGAAATTAAAGAGAACAAATGAGAAAACTTTGGCTTTTTATATTCTATGATTTTATTCTTTTATCAGACACAAGGAGTTTTACAGTATCAGCTTTAAAATTATTTCAATAAAATGTTTAATTGATAAATCCAACCTTAGGGCTAAAAAAAATACACGGGTTCATTTTAACTTTTTTAAAAGAATGAAGAATACTGAAGTAATTGTATTCAAACAGGCTAAATCATGAAGACTTAATGCAGAGCTGTAGCACAGGTTGATCTGGAGAGTTCAGGAATGTCAGCAGCATCATGGAAAAAAGACGTATAAACCACAAACAGCTCTAACACTGTATACAAGCACACACACATATCTAGAGATATAGATCTACGTGTAGAAACCAGGTAGAGTGTAAAAGAATAAGGCAACTGTGGTGACAAATAAGCTCCTG
>JAUZNJ010030416.1:0-14799 GCA_034780135.1 Jordanella pulchra
CTGTCTGTCTGTCTGTCTGTCTGTCTGTCTGTCTGTCTGTCTGTCTGTCTGTCTGTCTGTCTGTCTGTCTGTCTGGAAAACGTTTTCATTGACATATTTTTCGCGATGTAGTTGTATGTCAATCTAAATTTTGAAATACATAGGAAGCTTCCTTTCGCAATAAAAGCTTCCTTTTACGCTTTTATTATGGTAATCTTACTGCCGGAAGTTGGGTGTAAGCGTTAGATAAGGGGCTCAGCATCGACACTGGTGGTGCTGCTGCTGCGCTTCTCTTCAGTCTGACTGTGCGGAGATGTTGGACCGTTCCCGGTGAAAAAACACCGAAGCTCTGCCCCGTGAAAATGCCTCACTGCAGGGTTTAACTGAGCGGGAATCACGGTCAGAAGAGCGGGGCAGAGAAGGCCAGGTCTCCGGGACAGGTTGGGAGGATAACACCGGCAGGATGTGGCAAGTTTTAGCATGCGGGGCTGTAGTTTTCCCCGGTCTTTTCTTCGCCTTCAGGAAGATTCTGCCAACGGTGTTCAAACACTGGACCAATGCAGACGTGGTTCTGGTCAGCGAGAGGTAATATGACTCGGTTCGATCCGTTTGTTTACGGAACGTCTTGGCTGTGTCGGCTGATTATCGGGGTGTTTAAGCTAGTAACGGCCGCTCATATTCAGTTAGCTAGTTGTGCTTTTAGACTTTATTCTTTTAGCGTCTCAGCAGAAATAATGTTTAAATAACATACAAAAATATCGTATCCTCTGCGTCTTTTCCTGCTATGGTTGGTTTTAGTTGTGTTTTTACACACTGGGCGCATTATTACATAAATATCACCGCGCATCCAAACTATGGGTCCCTGCAGGGAAAAGGCAAACGTTGAGGGACCTCTGGGTTCACTGTTCCGTGTTTGCATGGAAACGCTGACGGGCTTCTAAGGGTTTAGTTTGTAGATAAGTTGTTCCTGTAGTCTTAAAGCAGATTTTAGGACGTATTTTCTAACTATCTTGAAAAGGAATTAAATATATATATTTCCAGACTTTATTTTCTGTTCTATTATAGATTGTTACGGATTTCTTTGGGGTTTTCCTACTTTGTGTATTTGTCCTGCGTTCATTGTGTCCTATCTTCCTCCCTCTGTCTTCTTCCCTATCTGTCCTTTGTGTCCTTGCTTCCTTAGTTTCTTGTTTCCTTCCAATTTTTTGAACCTATCTTTTTTTAGGTGTCCCTCTGTAGTTTCTTATGTGGTGTCCTGCCTCCCCTCCTTGTGGTTTTCCTTTATTTCTTGGTGTTACCGTCTCCACTTTTCTGTTTCCTACCTCCCTCTATTTCTAATGTCCTTCCATCCTTCCTCGTGTACTACTTCCTTAAAACAGTTATATGTAAGGAAAAAGTTTCTTTACTTAGCTGCAACGCTGACAGGATAAATGAAATCACACCTTAATCAGGCTTCATTTGCAGACATAAAAACTTGCAGGATTTGCTAATTACTGCTTGGCGTTCACCTGCCTAACTACAGTAATCAATGCAATTCAACAACAAACATTTGCAATACCAACAGAAGTTAGTATCTGCAGACAGTTTATATGTGCGCCTTTCAAAACAGTGAATACTGAAGGCAGCTGAAGTTCAAATGGGTGAATTCTGCTGTCAATATTTTTTCTTAAATGTCAAAAAAGAAACCATTTCAGAAATTTGGACATTTATACCTGAAAAGGCATGTGATTCCTATATGGGAAAACATGTTGTAACCCCCAGAAATGATTATCGTATTGGGTCACTGGGGTTTGCTCACATGTGCCCGGCTCAGTTCAGTTCTCATTTCTACACCGTCGCTCTGGTTAATCCCCCCCTGAGCTGCAGTCAGAGCCCACTGCTGAGTTGGCTCTGTACTGGAATACTGTGAACAACGCTTCAGCTAATTTACTAATGCTCAGCTAACGGAAAGCCTCGTCCTCGGATGCATTCAGCCCGAGGGGACGACACGCTGCTCATTCTCCACCACCAACCTACGAAAGCTCAGATCCTTAACTCAGATTTTTGTGTACTTATTGATGTTCTCTGAATTTAGGGAATGACTGTTTAATCTGTTCAGGATTATTGTCTAACTTTAATGTTTCAGACCATCAAAGGTTGGAAATAGAAAAAGAACCAACCTAGTTCTGTGTGAAAAGTATTCAACCCCTTCTTCAATCTCCTTGGTAATAGCAAGGCTCAAACTATTAATATTTGTCGCCGTTATGATTCGTCTGTAAAGAAAATCTCTGGTTCTGGCCTTAAACTCGTGTCGTCAGTATGGCAGACTGATCAGCTGTGGATTTTTTGCTCTCCTCTAATCAAAACATCCAATAGCGACTTTCTAACAGTCTTGGAAATCTGTGGGGAACATCCTTCAGTGTGACTGCTACTGCAACTGACTTTTTTTTTTTATTATGCTTCATTTCTCTTTGTCCAGCATTCTCTCCCTCTTTTCAAGGACTGACTCTAATAACAGCGTCGGCACCTTTAACTTGCACTCCATTTCTTAATGATTTTTGCAACCCTTGAAGTGTGAAAATACCTTTCTATATTGCAGAGAATTTACACGCCTGAAGAAACACGCTGAGGAAAAACATGGCAGCCATTGGACGGTTCCTCTTGATTATCTCTAAAACTTGCTGGAAGATATTCAGACTTATTATTTAAAGGTCCTGTGCCCCGTTATACCAGCTATATTCCAAAATCAGCTTTTCCGGAGCAGAACTTCATAGCATACAGCCAAACATGGCAGTGGTAGTATGATGATCCGGGTCTGCTTTGCAGTAAAGTGGCAAGAAACATTTTGATTGGACTGTATGTTGTTTATACACACTTTATCACGTTCAGATTTTCAAAGTTAAAAATTGAACAAGTTGCTCATAAACCGAATCCTGTCGAAGCGTGTCGCTGCCTCTGTGTTCCAGTACATTCCTGAAGCTGAAGGGTAAATTTCCACCTTGTTCCAACTCCTCCAGCTGGTTCAGTGAAGCTGGGTGACCCAGAAAGAACCTTTTATCAGGCCATGGCTGCTTATGTTTGATGTGTAAACACAAGGTGATGAGTTTGTTTGAGTGATGCAGCAGAAATTCCTATTTAAAGCAGTTCTCCAACCAGGGTCACATTACTAGCATTATGCAATAGGTCCATCTGACGTCTGAAGCCGCTTCTTCTACAAACACTATCTGGAGCTGGAAATATATTTTAACTGATCCATTAATTGTTTGGTCTTGTAATTGGGTTGGAGGCTTACAGCTACACCTGTTTATCACCGGTTCATCTCATAGAGAGTGATCATTATCCAATCTGGGTTTCAGCTGTTTTTCAAAAAGGAATTGGTAGAAAATTTAATCTAAATATCAATAGAACATTTGCAGATTCCATCGATTGTCCCAGAATTTTATTTTGAAAACCACACGTCTTTTTGAGAATTATTTTGTGCTTTTTGTTAATCAATCCTGTAAAACCTAGACAACATAAAGATATGTATGATTTGGGATTTGGACGCTTTAAGACGGAACATTTATTCCTTATATTTAAGAACAACTCTGAGATTTTTATTTCTTTTCTCTTTTCCCATGATGCTTAGTTTAAGGGAGCTGCCCCAGCCACGCTCCGCTCAGTGCTTCATGCATTTCACACAGACAAGTTATCATTGTTACACAATATGTTTCTGCTCACTTTTTATGTGGTGGAGAAAGAAAATAACACAGAGATCGCTGCAAAATGATTGATTTATTAAGAATTAAAACACTCTTCCTCACAGACAGACAGCCTTTATAATGAGACTCAAGTCAAGTAAATGCAGTATCTGGACTCATGATGTAAACAAAAAAAACAGGAGTAATAAAAACTTTTTTTTTTTTTTTTCTGCCAGTTCTCAGAGCTGGATGAGGCTGGTGAAATGAAACCAAGAATGAGGTCACAATTATCTCCTTATTTAAGAAAAGAGGAGGCAGGTTGTTTTGATTAATAAAATCATCACTGAATATCTGATAAATTCACTCGCTGTTGAATTATGAAACGAGTTGATTACTAGATGGGGATGCATAATATTATCTACATTATATTGCTATAGCAGATATTAGCTTTAAAACTAAATATAGGCCATTCCACTATTATACAAGGCACTATTGTGGGGACAGAAAAGTGAGGATTATGCCTAAACCAGCAGGTTGCATGCAGCCGACTGATTCATGAGTCTGTTAAAGAGGTGATGCTGAACTGAAAATGTCAGTGTTTTTAAAAGTTTCAGAAACAAAAACTGAAATGCTTTTTGCATTGACTGCACCAGCCAACAGGGAGAAAATCCATGATGTGTTCAAGTAGGTTTAGGCAAAAAATATCAGTGAGTTATCAGCCAGTTCTTAAATCTTGGCATATCTTGACAAAATTTAACACGTGCATTGCTATTACAGAGTCTAGATAAACTAAGACCTCAGCAAGCTGTTATTTAGCACTAATATCAGTATTTTATTCTTGTATTCCTTATGGTCGATACGTGAATGTGTTCATTCCTTGAGATCATGTGTAATGATGCTACTTCCTCCACTTGCTATCCATTGTAAATATTTTGTTTGACATGTCGATACTTTTTTTTTTTTTTTTTTTTAATTGAGTTGTTTGTAACATTTTTTTATCATTTATGTAGAGGAAGAAAAGCATCTTCAGCTTTAAGAATGGCCCCTTCTAGAAATTGGCATCACATATTGGGAACCGGTGTCAAAATGATCCACATCTGCCTTTATAGAAGAAAAAAAAAAAAACCTGTATCTGTCAATCTCTGCCAGAGTTTCAGCGTCACTCTGAGGCTTTTCTGGTTTCTGTTTGTGAGACACTTAATACTGAATCAGCAGAGCATGTTGTTTTGTTTTTTTGTTTTATTTAGAGGAAGTCGGTGGTGCCGTCCCATTCTCGTCTCCAGCCAGTGTTCTACAAATGATAGCAATCATTTATTGGTATTTTGAAGAACTGAAAACTTACTTGGCTTAATTAACCAAATCTTTGAACTGAAGGCTTTTCTTTCAATCCTAACTTGAGCTTCACCTTGTGACGTTCTCATTTACTCCACCTCCATCGTTTAAGCAGTCCTTCAACATTAACAAGATCATCAGCATAATTTCCTGTTTTCAAACCAACTTCGACCACAAGCAAAGTGTTTGAGTACTAAGCACTCAGTGATGCAGCATCCATTTATGAGAATGTGTGGTTATAATGTAGAGAGAGGCTTCTCTTTTCCCATGAAAGGCTTTTTACTCTGTTTGCTTTTGCCTCTCCTGTCACTTTATTTTGCTCTGCTGCAGCGCCCATGGCCCCCAGATTACGCAGCCTGTTCACTGGAGGGGCAAAAAAAACAAAAAACACTCTGGTACTGACTGTCAGGCGCGATGACGGGCCGAGTAGTCTGTGAAAGAGGGGGGGGGAGACAAAAAAGGAAGAGTAGTAGGAAGATTGAGGTTGTTGTCTAGCCTGACGCAGCAGGAACACCAAGCCAGCATTTTGAAACTAGGCAGCAAGGCATTTCTCTTTTTTTTCCTTCCTTATCCTCCTCACCCCATCTACCTCAGCATTTCGTCAGCTGTGGGGGGGGGGGGGTTACTGGCGGACACCATGAATGAATGAACTACCAGGCCGTGTGAAATCTGGGTCTTGTGACTCGGCTACACAGAGAAAGCAGCAAAGCTGGAGAGGGGAAATATTTGAATGCAAGGTCTTCTGTCTACTTTAGTGATTAAGGTTCTTAAATCATCTGGAGAATTGGAAGGTGGGGGGGGCAAAAAGAAGGGTAAAAAAGTGTTTCCAGATCCTCCTGACCTATAGACTAAATGTTTTTTCCACTGCCCGACCCAACCTTTTGTTTGGAAATCTCCTTCTGTCCATCAGTCGTCTAATCACATTCATCCAGTTTGCATTATAGGTGTGAACTTTTGCATTTTTACTTTGGAACTCTTCTGTAGGCGTCTTCTGATGGCATCTTTTAAAGTGAGCTGTCATGATGCTAAGCTAACCCTCCATCATTAGCTGTGAACCTCCTCCTTGGCTTATTGTTCATAGTGACTGAAAGCAGCGCAGGCGACTGTTTGAGGACTAAAAAAACCATTGGTTCTCTTACTGTTGCGTCACTAAAGGAGAAGTGGTATCAACCAATGTGACATTTGCTCCGTAGCTTTGTTAGGCGACATAACTATGAAGAACTATTCAGAAAAAGTTTAAATTGAGAGAGTTTCACTAGCTTTAAAAAATGCTTCTTGTTTTATAATGTTTTGTCTTTTTTTTTTTTTAAATACTTTTTTGCATTTGTCACAATCTTGAATGTACTGTATACAGAATTTATGTGACGGAATAAGACCATGTGAAGCAGAAGGAAAGGCTTTGAACAGAGTGAAAACTTTGTGAAAACTTTTTAATGCTAACAAGATATTTATCCAGTTGGACAGTCCCCAGGCAGCAGATGAAGTGAACTCTGACATTAGATAAAAGGTTAAAGGTCGGGTGAGAAAAACAGAACAGAAGAAAACACAGACACAACACCGGATATTATTATTGCAATCTTTACCAACATTATCGGCACTGAAGCATTTTCTAATATCCTGTAGCCCTTATGCCACCACCACCACCTCCGTGTTTCACTGTAGGGACCTGGTGTTTAGTATAATGTGCTTTGTTTTTTTTCTGTAAAGCCAAAATATATCAGTGTTGTTTTAATGTGATCGCAGCACCGTCCTCCAAGTGATCTTTGTATCTGCTGTAAATCGGAGGCCTTAAAGCCTTTTTCGCTTCTCTTCCAGAATTGAGGGAACTTTCAAACCTGCTACATACATGTGGCTTTAAACTCTGCAATTCTGTTGAAGATAAAGTATGACTTGACTGCATGTGTTTCCTTACTGTTGTTAAGATGAATGTGTTCAGCTTAGACTTCAAAACCCAATAATTCATCTAATTAGATATGGATTATCTTTACCGGCCTCACAGTCTCTCATCCATTTTAACCAGGAAATCAACAATTTTCCTAATCTGGACCTTAAAAAGCAGACATGCGTTGTCCCCTACAGTGATGGTGATGCACAGCCATCGGAGAAAATCATTACTTAACCAAGTGTTGTGTAAAAGGAGCTATTACAGCTGCAGATAGAGCAGGGGTGGGTGGGGTGGGGGGATTAAATTAAATGTTTTCTGATTTTAAAGAAGCTTACTGTCAGTGTTGCCAAGCTGGAAAGCAGCCAGAAAGGGAGCTTGTCCCAAAGCACTCATTCATAGTTTGAACAGATTGGTGATATAACCAGAAGTCCTAGAGCACAAAAAGCTCTATTTCAAACTAAGCATCTGTCTTTTTTTTTTTTTTTTTTTTTTTTTTTTTTTTTTTGTCTGTTCAGACCATTTCATTTTTTCCCTCCAGAATGGAAAGTCTTTAAGCTGCTGCGATAGAAGTTAAAGTCAGGCAGGGAGGCCTCCACATAGTGACACCTCATCCAGAGATGTCCCAACTTCTCCTGTGTCACAGCTCTGTTTATAGATGGAGGCTAATCCCGTGATGGTACGCTGAGCTGGAGGGGATCACCTGGAAGAGGGCTTGTTCAGAACATGACCTGCGGTCTTTAGTGCTGCTCCTCTCCTTAAAGCTTCTGTTACACGGACTGGCCCACAAATCACACAGAAGGTTTTAGTTTTGGTCAGTATGATGGATTTAGGAAGGACATGTTAGATTCTAAATAGTTATTTTAACTAGATCATTGCTTGTGGTTCTAAAGTTTAAATGTTGTATCATAGAGGTGACATCAGGCTGGAGCTGGCATTACAGTCTGTTTACTAGAATAAGGTGGGAAAAACCTCAGTTTTACAGTATTTCTACAAAAATAAAATGTAACGTTTCTATTTTCAGAACATGCTTCACCTTAAAAGGGACGACACTGCTTTTAATGATCTGAAACTTTTCCAAACGTTTGAATTTTTTTTTTTTATTATTTTTTTTTTTACTTATCTGTCATTTACTTTATCTTTATCTTACTATCAGTGTGCAGGAAGAGGTGAGGGTTGTTTTATACGCCAATACAGCTGAAAAAAAAAACCTCTTATCATCCCAGAACTTTTTCAATGTCTTTATTAAAATGATTTAATCTCTCTGTCCTTCCCAAACATTTACAAATTCAGTAAAACTCTCTGCAGGAACGGCCGTACTATGAATAAAGCTAAACCTAATTTAAAACATCCACTTTAGCTCTTTATTATTATATTTTCGTCCTCTTCTCAGGCTTTCTGTGTTTGCCAAGTAGAAATTAAAGGGCGGGATGGTTAGTCTGTAATGTTCTGGTGCTGAGCCATTCAGGGATTTATTGACTAACAGACATATTTTAAAGTCTGTCCTTGGAGATATGGAGGGCCACTGTAAGAAATGTAGAGCCAGGGTGATGTACTCCCCTCTAGTGAGGAACCTGTTGAGGTCTGAGTCCATTGCTACACCCAGATGTTGGCATGGACCTCGTCTGGCCTCCAGGAATGATAAATGTTAAATCAGTGACCGGTTGCTGCTCAGGTTTGTTTACTGAGGAAAAAACTTGGTCAGTCCCTGATCAGAGCAGGCCAGCTGTAAAATAATAATAAAAAAACAGCAGGTTATTCAGGCTATCAGCTGTTATTTGGCTCCACCTGCAGCGTCTCTAAAACGATGTTGAATAGAAGTTTCAACTAGTTTCTTAAACTGTATTTTGTTTTAGAAAACAAGCTGCTTCCTGTTGTTTAACATTAGACATGTGTTAACCCAGTTAATGGGTTGTTTTTGTAAATGGTGTAGGACTTTCATTAACACAGTCAAACATGCAGAAGCGCTGATCAAAGTTACCCTTGGTATCCTTTGCTGATGGTTGAATTCGGACACGTCTCTCTGTTTTTAACAAAGTGAAGTAGTAGACCTCTTTGCCTTTAGAGCATTCAGAGCTTTTATTCTGGATTCCCCAGTTCTTTGATTTCAGATGCATAGTAGTAAATATTAGGATGTTTTAACTCATGTAAAATCTTTTTTTTTTCCACAGACTGGTGTCATCCATCCACGCTCTCATGGCAACAACAGCAGGAGTGGTTATTGTGTCATCATGCAGAGGGAACATCATTTACGACAGGTCAGATTTTCTTGAACTACTTTTTGTAATTCAACAACGGCCGATTCTTTTATACTCTTTTCTCTGTTTCTGGCATTTCTTTAAGTGGGAATGTTCTGAGAGATAATGAGGAGTTGATATCTTACTGCTGATACGTCTCTAAAGCTGCCTTGATCATATGCAGTTAGAGCCACAATTATGTAGCAAATGAGAAGTTTTGTTCTGATTTGAAAGAAGACAGAACTATTCAAAGATAAAATTCTTTACAAGGAGGAGCGATTCTATAATGTATATGTTCTTTATTTAATGTATTCTAGGATTTATTCGCACCTCAGTAATCAGTAGAATATTGTTTCTGTATCTTATTCTCTGTCTCTAAAGTCACAGATCAGTTTGAGTATTAATTTTTTTTTTTTTTTTTTTTTTTTTTGTTAGCATTTTTTGGCCAAATTAATCTGCTTTAATCCAAACAGGATTAATTCAGTGATCTATCTGATCATGGTAATCTTTGAATGGGTTTTCAGCTGTTTACTAATGGTTTAAGGAAATGTGAATCCAATGATCTGTGTTGTTTGATCAGACGTAGAACTGCAGTGTCTGTATATAAAGGATTGTTTGGAGTGCAGTGTCTGTTGGCTGATATTTTCCAGATGTTATGAACTTGCATTTTTTTATGCTGATCTTAAATATAGCAATAGTTTAAAGGAAAATGCTGTAGTGAACATATCAAATACTTTAGAGTGTGAACGTTCTCTGCCTCTTACTGTTTTATATAAGAACAAACTCATGTTGCTACATGCACCTTTTCACTGATGGCCTAAAAGCTAAACCAGAATGATCCAGACTTGAATCGGAGTATTAAATAGAAAACATTGTCTGTTACGGCTTTGCTGCTTCAGTGTTTTCATAAACAAAATTACTTAGCAAAACCCCAAGGCTACCAGATAACATTGGTTTCATGTTGTGGGTGGAGCTGCATTTAAAAAAAGTCTAATTCAGAATCAGTTCTTGTATCTATTCCTAATTATTATTAATTTGATATTAAATATGAATATATTACAACTATTCAATCAGAATTGAATAGATTTTTGGAATTTGATTTGCTAGTGTGGCCATAGTGTCTCCATAGTTGACCCTGCAGCCCTTCACTCACTATCCGGCCCTTGCCTCCAGATCATCCACCTAGCAGCAGGTTTGTGTTAGCATAGCATTGGCCTCATTGTACAGTTCAGGAAAGTGTGACACTAGGCTAATGCTAGCCAGTTAATCCCACTGAGTCAGCAGCCGGACCAGGGCGGTACCAGTTTCAGGTTGCTAATCTCAGCCGCCCCCCCCTTTTTAGCCACAGAGTTTAAATCCTCCAGAGCGCTGCTCAGTTCTGCTGCTGCGAGGTGATGTGCAGCAAACCTGGAGCTCATCACACAGGAACACCCCAGAGCTGCGTCTCAATCTGTTGATTGTTTGGACGCCTCGTGAAAGAGATGGCAATGCCGAGTCCTCATTAAATCTGACATGTTTTATTTCCTCCAAACAAGTCTTTGTGCTTCCAGATCTCTGAGATATCTGAGCTAATAAACAGGTGGTTGTTTATTTAAACTGTAGGTATTCTCGAAGTGCTGATAAAACTGAACAGAGGTCCTAATAGAAGTGTTTTTTTCCCATCTTTAAATGTCTGTAAAAAGGAAAAGGATTACCTGATTTTTTTTTTTTCTCCTCTTCTGTCCTGTCGCAGCATTTCAGGCATGTGTTATGAAGGACCTGGTTAACTACGTGTGCCGGGCAGATTTACTCTACAGAATGGATAACTCAAGGCAGAACCCTAATTGACTTTATTAAATCAAGACTGGGTCCAGCATCAATCTTAAAAGGCTGCACTGATGTAATAGTAACCGATGTTGGTGTGACTTTCAACCATTTAGTCAATAGAACAGAAATGTCTTTTATTGTCCTGATGTGTGTATTGAGTGTGTTTTAGCATTGTCGCAGTCCTTCATATCTGGTACAGAGGGAGCATTAGAAACATGATAAGGGCTCTGTAAGCTTTTTATTTTTCCTGGTTTGTCGTCTTCTAAAAATGACCAATCTTGTGTAGTTTTCCATAATTAAGCCAGAATCTTTGCCTGCGTTCCCCCTCTAAACCTTTCTTTTTGCTTTTCTGCTTCTATCCTCCAAGTTTAAAGCAAAAGTCAGACGTCTGTCCACCTAGATAACCACCACAGTACTGTCTGCTGCTTCCCAGGCTGATTGGTGTACAAGCCTGCCTGAAAGCCCTAATGGTTAGAGATCTGCTGAAGCTCAGTCGGTTTATCATCTCCTGGAACCAGCTTGATTGGGATGGTTCTCGCTCTGCTCTGAACATCGGAGGGTTTCCTGAAAGAACTTTATGATCATCAGGATTGCTGGACAGTTTGGATTAGAATGAGCTTCTTGTGTCAAAGGCTCAGAAAGTTGTAATCCTTGTTGTCCCGACTTTTTTTTTCATTTAAAGCATCCCTAAGTAGTCTGTTGAACTGTTGAAGGCTTTGAAATTTGATCTTCTTTTGTCCAAGTTCAGATAAGATCCATTTCCTAATGATTCAGGAAATTGATGTTTTTTATCTACTCTGTGTGAAAAGAAAGCTTTTTTTTCTACTTGTCTAAAACTTTTTATTTAATAGATTGAATAGTATCAGAGAAGCCAAACTGACCCTCTGCTGCTGTGAGGTTCTGTTTGATCATTTAACCACAGGGATTTAAAGGTGTGACACGTTTGAAGCATCTAAGCGCTATCACAGTGTTTTACAGACGGGTACCTGCAGGTTAAAATGAGACATCAAGCATTTGTGCTGTTAATGTAGAGCAGTGAAGGAGGAAACGGCTTTCAGAAGAGTTAAAATAATGAGTCCTGGCTGCAGCATCGTTCTGCATGTTAAAGAACATCTTAACACAGCTGTACAGTTTAATATCGTTTTCATTTTACAATACCTCTGAGCTGCAGTAGAACACTGATGAAACACAGGAGACCTTGCTGCGTACCGGGATCTAAAACATGTACTCAACCTCTTCTTCATTTCTGCTCCTCAGGCATTGGCTAACCACCCACTTCGTCATCTGGTACGGCGTCCCCTACATGACGTACGACATCTTCGCCATGTACCTTAGCCACTACTACCGCTACCACGTGAAAGGCCACGAGGACTACAAGCAGCACTCGTTGAGGACCGTGAACTCTTTCGTGCGGAGAGAGTTCCTGCTGGTCCTGCACCACATAGCGCTGCTCACCATCCTGCTGCCCATCACACTGGTGAGGAGAGGGGAGGGAGGACAGCAGTGATGAGGCCGGACATTCAGTCCAACAGTTAAAAAGATGGAAGGTTTGGTAATAAATCTACAGCTTGATGTATTAAGATTAGATGTGGTTGACATCAAACGCTTCCCTATGAAGCACACGGCCTCTTTAAAAGATCAGAGGGAAGACTGAAGTATGTGAATGACAACCTAAAATATTTAGAATATAGAAAAGCATTCATTTTTAAACCTTTACATGTTTTAAATGGGTCCACAGTTCAACCAGCGCAACGACCACGAGCCATGCACTCCACATGCTGGGAAAAAAAGGACCTACTGCTGGTCCCTTCTCATTGCAGGTCCCTTGTTAAGCCCTGGGCAGACCTGAGCTCCTTTGAAACCTGACCCAGTATTTACTCTTCTCTTATTACGTCACTGATCAGAGTCGAGTTTGGCCCTTTTCCTCAACATTAGACAAAGGTTTTATTTTGTTATTCCTCCATTTCTGTTACAGGGTTTAAGGTAAACCTGTTGCTGGTGTTTTTGATCAGTCTTAAAAAACAGCTGCTTTTTCTGGTTAATCAGAGCAGGCAGTGCATCACACCAGAATCTGACCCGAATCACTATCTCATGAACTGACTAAAGCCTCTTTCCCACTCAAATTAGCGGGTTGTGCCGGGATTTTCAACCCGCTACCAGTTGGCATTTGGCTCCCTTACCACTAGCAAAACAAACTGAGTCTGACCCCCGCTGGCATGCTTTTTTTAGTAGCGCAATGGAAGCTAATGTCAAAACTAACCCATAAGACGTCCTGTTTGTAGTTTGCAAAAACAATCTAGCTGCAAAGATGTAAGAAGCTGCTCTTGTCAGATGTGACCATTATAAAACTTTTTGTACCTTATGGGGGGGGGAGACTGAGCAGCACATCAAACCAAAGTTTATTCAAGTGTTAAACTAGACTAAAGATGGATGCTTTCCAAAAGGCACCTAATCAGACAACAAAGCCAATAAATCTGACATTTAATGTTTGCATAAAGGAGAAAAGGAAGAGAAAATGTTGTTGAATTGTGATTTATATGGATTAGAAAGTGCACTTATTTCAAGAGCCAAACCCCTAACATATCTAGAGGTTGATAATTACTTATGATGAGTAAAAAGTCATGTGACGTTTTAGTATAACCGCCTGCCAGTAACCCATTATTGCTGTGGTTTCAAATCAATCCGTGCATCAAGCTGATTTACCTCCTAATGATTGCCTAAGTGGCAGCAGAAAATAAACCAGGAACTCAATGTCATAGATTACCTATGAAGTTCTGTTCAGGCTCTTAAGGTGTGCTGTCAACCTGCATTGAAATAAGTTGGATTGTGCCTGGAACTGGGTTCTCTATGTCGAGCTTTTTAAAAATAGCAGAAGCGTCACTTTGAATGCAATCTTAAAGATCTGCCTTATTTAAAGGCACCTGTTTGACAGAATGAAGGACCTCACTAATTGGACTCTGCCATCATTATTAAACATGCCCCTTCCAATCAATGACACAATTACAGAGAATGCGTGTAAGGACTTTGGGGTCTGTTGGTTTTCTATGAATTAGTATGATTTTTACTAAAACAACCACTAATCTACTTGGGGATGTTGGATTTTCAATATTTTAAGCAAAGCTGTGACTTTGTATATATAATATAACATGGTGCCTTGTGCAGACTGGGTGAAGTTTACAGAATAAGTTTCATCTTTTGTTCCAAACCCTGTCCAGGGTTTGTTTGCCAGGTGTGCTGGAAACCCAGGCCTTTGTTTGCAGTTGCAGTCTGTGACTATACGAGATCACATTACCCTACATTATTCAGCTCCAGCTGCAGTCATCCTCTTTGTTTCTACTCTTGTTCTCTAAATCGCCAGCTTTGTGCGAGTCAGGCTTATCAGTAAAGTCGTGCTGCGAAAGGACAGAATGTTAGTATGAATGAAACAGCCCTGTTGTTATGTCTAGGATCTGACTGAGCACTCATTTTAGGAGCCTTACAAAGAAGCTAGGCAGCACTGAAAGATAACTGTAAAGGATCTTTGTTTGTCCTCTTCTTTAACCATTGTCTTTGTATTGGACAAAAATTATATTTAAGAATAATTACAACCATATCAATAAAACTTCTCCACCCCCCCACCCTTCCAGAACAATGTAACTGTAACCCACCCAGAGAAAGGGAAAATGAATCATAATGACAGCAATAATAAACATAGCACAAACATTAAGCAATAGTTTTAACATTTATACTTTCATATTAACTAAGAAAAAGTTGCCATATGCCATAAAACTTCTGAGTTGGGATTTTTAAATTCTAACAGACCGTTTCCTGGACATACAGGTGCTGGTCATAAAATTAGAATACCATGAAAAAGTAGATTTCAGTAATTCCATTTAAAAAGTGAAACTTGTATATTATATTCATA